>CABFVX010003120.1:46516-68445 GCA_902151425.1 Timema shepardi
GAATATTATAAGCCTCATTTTATGAAAAGAAAAGTGTGCTAGCAGTGATTTCTGGTAGTTTACCTCTTTTTTTCTTTTTTCTTTTTTCCCCACCAAGTTAGCACCCGTTGTGGTTATACCCTAGCTTACCTCTAAAATTATAAGTCGTTTTCAATGACAGTCAAGACCTTGAGGGTAACTATTATATTTATTTTTAATAGCTACATATCAATATTTCATAGACGTTTGAATAGTGAATATACCCTATCTAAATCTATTAGGGTTATCATGTTATGCCCCGATCCCCTCAATTACATCTCAATAAACCCTTTTGTAAACCCAACATAGGAGTTCCTCTGCTCGATAAAACAGAAAAGTATTTTTTTTTCTCTCATTGTGCAGACAACAGATCATAAAGCTAGGTTAACAACAGATCATAAAACGTGTATATTATAGTGTTTTGAATGCGGTATAAGATTTATCCCGCTCACAATCAACACAGTAATGATTGAGATTTCTTTAGTGCATTACATCACTGTTGTGGTAGGTGAGGGGGGAGTAATATTACCTTTACTCGAAAACAGCAGAATTGAGTGAGGCCTCTTTTAATAAATAGCTTACACAGTTTTTGAAAAGCAGTAAAATATTATCATACTCTCTCAATAAGATTTATATTCTTAATATACTATCAAAATGTTATGATATAAGCATAGTAAATACGAGTAGCTTGTTTTTCCTTGGTGGATTTCTTCAGTGGTGTTAATCAGAATAATACGTATTTTCTAAATTCATCAGCGCTTTGAGTAAGAATTTTATTATTAGATAATTGTCAGTGTTTTGTAAAATCAGCATATGGCTTCACCTGCTCGCAGTCAGCAAATCATTTACTTAGGTCCCTGTTTGTATTGCATTGCCACAACTATAAGGGCAGAGTTGTATATTATCTGCTCACAAAAAGTGTGCCAGTATGTAGAATATTCTACCTTTTAAAAATTGCCAAATTGTTATGAAAGAAGCTTAATATATCACATGTTTTTAATAATCGGCTACACGATCAGGTTTTTCTTCTTAGCTTATTGCTACATTGTTTTGAAATCGACTTCTTTCATTAGCACGCATTTGGCCTTGATTTAATGTATTTTTATTAGATAATTTCCATTGTGTTGTGAAAGCAGGCTACTCATCAGAAGTTAACAAGAAAGGATTACTATAGTAGATTAATTTTGTGTTGTGAACATACCTTAAGACGTATTATTCCTGCAATCACAGAGTAAAAAGGGAAGTTCCTCCTGTTACTTCCCCCTAATCAACGCCTTCCTCTTCTGTTTGAACATTGGTAGAAACGAGGGTTTATGGGTTCGTTGCCCGACTAGCTCCATCTCGCTCGTAAAACTCTAGCTAGCATTCTCTGCCAAGTCGGAATCACTCGTTGCCTGCCACACTGGGAGAGGGGGAAAAAAACTACTATTCCTTCTAGCTCATGAATTGCAAAGAACTTTATTAGTACCTTTTCTTTTGTACTTGTTTCTATCTTTCTTATGCATACCTTTTCATCGAGGTAGGAGAATGTGATGATTAGACTAGAATAACATTGATGAAGTTAAACTACAGTTTGATTTTTATCAACTTAGGGGAAAACTCGGTTAAGAAACAGAATATTTTGAACAATTATTTCCCTCTCTAGACGATTCTCGATGTAGTATAAACTCATTTTATGTTTTTATTTTGTCCCTCTCTTATTAAATTTAGTGTACATTTCTCAATACAATACCTAAGCTTTGAACGCATACAAACAATACACTAGAATAGTTCGTTGGAAATTTACTATCACTGCTTTCTCCAGACAGATCTAGATTTGACCCCCACCGAGGTCAACGGGTTTTACGGTTCTTTGCTATTATTTTTTTAAATTAATTCTAGGATTGTTCCTTAAAATTAACGTTCATCATCCTGTTTTCTTAAATTATCTAGATTACTTTATTGATACCCAACACAAGATCACAAAATATTATTCAAAATAAAAAGTAAAATAGGTTTTGAGAAATCTACATAAAGTGCTTTATTAAAATCCCTTGGAAATCTTATTAAAATATTGTTCCTTTGAATATAATTTAAGTAATAGCTGTTCCTTTAGGTATGTTTGTGGCTTAAGAAAAAATTATTGTCAAATGTATTATTTCTCGTGTAAGAAACATACTTAATTTATTTAGGTTATTGCAACTTTCAGAATATTCTAGAAACTGTGGGGATGGTTCTATGATTAAGATATATTTATTTGAAATACAAAAGAGGTTAAGTCACATTACACACACTTTCCAGGACAACTTTCATTTCTCAAACCTAATAAGGTCCTCATTAAATACTTTTTTAATTAATTTAAATATGACAGACCTCTCTTAACCATAATATAAAATGTATTTTATATATCTCATGATTTTCCAACAGATGACAGCACTAACTCAATTATAGTTAAAATTGAACTTTCCCCCCATTTTACCTGGTGCCCTTTATTTGTAATAGACAACAAAGAGCACTCACAATGTTTATACTTTGTCAGGACGTCAAGGTGCGGCAGAAGGGAGTGCAAGTATTTTTCAGTTTTTATAGAATATAAATTTGTTGGCAAAAATTAATTAAATATTTCTCCAGTAGCAACATAGAGTTTAGTTTTCTGCACAGGCTAATATCCCTTGATCTTGAATATCTGTCAAAGGTGTCCTAGAATGTTGTCAAAACATTTTCTCTTTATTTAAAATGTTTTGACAACATTTAAGGACACCCTTGACAAATATTCAAGATCTTTTGATATTAACATGTGCAGAAAACTACACTCTACGTTGTTACTGGAGAAATATTTGATTTATTTTGGCCAAAAAAATGTAATGCTATAAATACTGTAAAATTACTCGTGCGCCCTTCTGCTGCACCTTTTAATACAGGATCATTATTAGTTTAATTAATAGGTGAATGTGATAAGGATTTGGACCGTGAAAATAATAAGCACCCAAGCCACCTGCAGCGGTGGCCAAGTGGTCTTGAATAATAGGCGCGTGCTTCACTTTAGTGCCGTCGACGGGTACATTAATGCTCATATACAAGCTTAGCCACCATTCATATAATTTCAAATACACTTTCCTCTAGCATAGGGTGAAGTAAATCGTGCGCTGATACGTTGTCTCGTTCGAGCTTAATATGGTTTTAAATCGGTAAATAACAGTTGGGCCACGGGACTCCTTGTCCCAAACGTTCGTAGCTTAGTTGGGTTACGATATCTGATCAGGAGGATCGTCATAGCTTGGTTGGGCCACGATCACTGACCATAAGAACTATCTTCATAGATTAGTTGGGCCACGATCGCTGGCCATGAGGACTATCTTCATAGATTAGTTGGGCCACGATCGTTGGCCATGAGGACTATCCTCATAGCTTGATTGGTACACGATCGCTGGCCATGAGGACTATCTTCATAGATTAGTTGGGCCACGATCGTTGGCCAAGAGGACTATCCTCATAGCTTGATTGGTACACGATCACTGACCATAAGGATTATCTTCATAGATTAGTTGGGCCACGATCGCTTGCCATGAGGACTATCTTCATAGATTAGTTGGGCCACGATTGTTGGCCATGAGGACTATCCTCATAGCTTGATTGGTACACGATCGCTGGCCAGCCATGAGGACTATCCTCATAGATTAGTTGGGCCACGATCGTTGGCCATGAGGACTATATTCGTAGATTAGTCGGGCTACGATCGTTGGCCATGAGGACTATATTCGTAGATTAGTCGGGCCACGATCGTTGGCCATGAGGACTATATTCGTAGATTAGTCGGGCCACGATCGCTGGCCATGAGGACTATCTTCATAGCTTATTTGGGCCACTTTCACTGGCTAGGAGGACTATAACAGATAATAGAACTGCGGATAGAAATGAATTCTGTCCCACTAATCGTTTTGCCTTATATTAAGGCTTGTTTAGATTATGTTAGATTAGGTTAGGCTAGATCAGCTTAGCATTTTGTTGTGTCTTACTAACCATCATTTGCTGTTTTAGCCCAGTTTGAGAAAACATTTACAACGATCCTAAATGGAGCGCCACGATAGCTGGGGGGCAGACTAGTACACTAAAACGCCTTGCTTATAGTTTTCATGAAGGAACCCTTGGGCCAACTGTAATGTGGGATTAAAACTAACCCTTTTAAGCGCAAGTCATAACAGGTATACATGGCCGAACTGTTAATACCACCTTTTAAATTACCTCTTAGACGCAGGGAATTGGCTCTTAGATCTAGAAATATAAGATTTTGTCTAAATTTCCTTTAATCGTGAGTTCGTTAGTAAAGATTTGATTCTATAAGTATATTGGTTTTTCAAATCCGGTTTTTAGGTTTCTTGTAAACACAGAGGTTGATGTTTAGGGCTCTTAGTTATATAATATATAATAATTTAGCACCGCGTCTTACTATCCGTTCGGGTTATACGCTTTAAGTAATAATTACTCTATTGGATTAGGAATTGGGAAGGTTGAATTAGAGGAAGTGAACCCGCACTTGCGTGGAGGGAGAGTGGAAAACCATTTAGGAAAAACCACCCCCAGTTCACCCGACCGAGATTCGAACCTCGATCTCCCCGTCCTCAGCAGTCGAGCTCAACACGACAAGCGCGTTAGCCAACTACGCCACCGAGGCGGGTTATATAATATAGGAGTTTGCGGTTTTTGTTCGTAAGTTGCCTTTAATCGCCTGGTTTTTAGTATATATTTTGTTCTAGAAGTATTTTAGTTGTTCCAAACTGGTTTCTAAGTTTCTTGTAAACACAAGGGGGGGAGGGAAGGGGGTTGTTTGAAAGATCTTAGTTTCATACGTTAATGAATAAAATGGGGGCTTATAACACTTACCCTACTATTAGTTCGAGGGTAAAGCTAATAGTAATTGTGCTCATGGGTCTCGACCAAACACATCTTCCTACGAATTGTTCTCATAAGCTATACAGAATGCATGGCAGCCTTATAATGAGTTTATTTACGTTCATACAAGACAAAACACATTTCTCCAACTTGTATGTGTAAAGTGTAATAGACCCCGCCTACAAGATCTCTTTGACCACAAATCTTCTTAACAGGGACAGGATTGTTTTCAAATAATATCTTCATTTTAAACTCATTTTCCAGCTATGTTTCGAGATCACAACGATAATTCGCCTTACAAAATGAAAAATAAAATTTAGAAAAAAAAATAATTAGAGAAGTTTCATGAATGTAAATGTAAATAGCTTTATGTTTTGTTTTGCAGTAATTATTATTATTCCCCCCTACACTCTTCATGTGAAACTATAAAATAGTTTTATAATAGTTCTGATGGTAATCATTATCTCTGCACTAAGTGAGTCTGTTCACCACCACATGTATGATGTACTCTCAGGTGAAATATTACGTCTCGTACTGTTTGAAGAATTACACAATATTGCAGTACAAATTCTTTGAAAATATTTATACAAAATATAAACAAATAAATTACAGTCAATATTGATGATATTTTTCTTTATTATTATTTATATTATTACTTTACTGGTAATTAAATTGATAGTTGTGGATATCATGACTACATATATATTAAAATTGTTTTAGTAACTTTAGTAACCCCCAGATACTTTTCTTTCTGCCAAAATAATACTATAGTAACTTTGTTTAGCTGTAGGATGAGTCCCCCCTCCTCCCCCCCCCACTTCCCCCTAGGGAAATTGAACTGCACATTCTACCGGTATGAACACCATTAACACATAATTTTAACACAATTTTGAACACATTTTGAAAAAATAAAAGTGGACCTTATCCAATTATTTAATTAAATTTGAAAATAATAATTTAACTTAATTTAATTTATAGTGATACTCCACAATTTTCACAATTAGACATTTAAGTTTTCACCTTACAATATTAAACACTGGTGGAGTAGTAATAAAGATATTTCTAACAATTTATCAGAGCCATTCCAATAAATACTCTTGCAAACAGTTCTAAAGCTTATTATTCATAGTTATTTCTTAATTGCACGTTCATATAGTGTAATTACTGCTTATTTATTCATAGTTATTTCTTAATTGCACGTTCACATAGTGTAATTATTGCTTATTATTCTTAGCTATTTCTTAATCGCACATTCACATAGTGTAATTATTGCTTATTATTCTTAGCTATTTCTTAATCGCACATTCATATAGTGTAATTACTGCTTATTTTCTAAACTTTTGTTCCCAAACGACTCTGGTCACTGGTATACAATAACAACCCTTTAACTTCTCAAACACTTAACAGACTGTACCTATACTACCATCTTGGTATTAATTCATAAGATAATAACTTGTACCGCCATCAAATGTAATCTTTCTTGATTGTTTTGTCCTCTCCTTCTCATCATTACGACTTTCGCTTAACCTCCCCCTTTTCACTTCTCCATCACTGCTTCAAACCTACTGGATAGGGTGTTTTTTTTACTTGATTTAAAAATGATAGTTTTTCAATCGAAAAGTGATTATTTTATGGCAATAGTATCCATGAAATAAACCTTAACTAGAGAAGAAAATCAAGAATGGTGGGTTTGTTTGTTTGTTTATTACGCGCGTAGGATGTGACTTGAGTGTGTGGCCTCATTTTTTACCTACGTGTTTTAAAATAGGGGAAGGAAGCTAATTTTTTAAATCGTATTTTATTGGTGCTAATTAGAAGTTGATTGTCATTAGAACTTGCGTGTGTTTGTGTGTATTTGTTGACTATGATACGACTCGGTTCACATGAGAATATTTGGCTTAATGTTGGAGTGTAAGGAACTCTAGAAAACGTGTTTGTTTTTTGCAGTTTTTGTAGTAAAACCTTCTTTTTAGACAAAATAGATAAATTATTGCTCCAATAGAAACATGGTTGAATTTTATTTCCATGTTGAATATCTGTCATGACCATGGCAGCATTAGTTGAGTAACTTTGTAAATGAAGAGAAAAAGTTGTCATTAAATTCCAGGACATCCTCGAAAGATATTCAAGAAATGTTGATATAAACACGGGAAGAAAATTTAAATCTATGTTCCTACTGGAGTAATATTTTATTTATTTAAGCTAAAATAGTTTGGATATAAAAATTGCAAGAAACAAAACTCTTAGCTCGCGTTCCCTATACTCCCGCCTTATTCAATAGCCCTTGTATTGAAAATAAATCTTCTTACACTATATTAGTCTGAATATGGCAGATCTACAGGCCTAGCTGCTTGGGAAAACGACCCCTTGTGTAACTAAAGGACGAGCCACAACCCCTCTACTGGTGGTCACATGTCAAGGGTGTCAGACTTTTCGTATACTGGATTACCTATAATGGAGAAGTTATAATTCGGGTTGATTTTCCGAATATGATTTTTTGCTGTGGTTTTACCATTCCTTCTTTACACTAATGTTGGTGCAATTGCTATAAAAAAAACTTTCTCGGCTTCAAGATATATGGTGTCAGTCACTCTCTAAATATACTTGACTGCTGATGATAGGGAGATTGGGGTTTGAATCCCGGTCGAATGTACTGAAAGTGTTTTTTCCTAAATAGTTTTTTACTCACTGCGGGTACACTTCCTTTAAATTCAACCTCCTTCCTCTAGTTAGTGTAATTATTACATATGTGTACAGCCTGAACAGCGGTACTAAAAAAAATAGTTTTATTGAAAATATTGGTGAAATTTTAATCGCGTCCCCATGGATTTTCTTCTATTCACTCAAATAAGAATATACTTTAAAGCTCAGTAAGTATTAGAGGTTGAATTTTTTCCCCTTTCTCTACAAAAAAATATATATAGATACATACAATGTATTGTATATATATAAGAGATGTCACGATACCTGTTTTTCTCGATTTCGATTCTTAAGTTTAAGCTCGATTCTTCGATTCTCGATTCCTTTTTCATTATTTTTCCAATATTATTGCAAAGAAAATCTGACGTGCCTGATACCCATTCCCCCCTCAATGCGAAATTTGGACTCGATCATCACAACACACGTCGTTTGAAACTTTAATCTCACAATCTTATAAATAACTTCAATCTCACAATCTTATAGATATTTACTAAACACACTAAAATTCTTCAAAACTGTAACTCAAAACCAAGAATTCATTTAAACTCAAAATTATTATTATTATTATTGTTATTATTATTAGCACCGCGTCTTACTACCCGTTCGGGTTATACGCACTTACGCTAATGTGCAATGGTAGAGGTGAATGTGAGATGAAATGAAGGACCTACAGTTTAACGTGGAATCCAAACCACGGTGGAAACCTGGCATTACTCACATTCACAAGATGTCTTGTCAGAGGTGAAGAAACTCAAAATTAATACAATAAATAGCGGATTTTATAACGGAAAGAAGAACACATTTCACACGTTACAAAATGTTTAAGTCGTCCGCCATAACTTATCCTACACACGTTCACTCGTCAGAAATTAGTCAGGAAGTTTTGTTAACGATATATCCGATAATCTAATGCATTAAAATAAATACAACGGCTTTTTATTAACTACGTTGGTTTTTGTTCTATTTTTATTAAACTCGTTTATTCAAAGAACTAATATAATAATATAATTACAGGAGAATAACCATTTTATTTTGATAGTAATATCGTAGCTTTCGACATACATGTTGTGATATATAAATTAATGATAAATATAAAGATATAATACAGAAAATTTCCATCCATAGTCTATGTATTATATATCGATTGTTTGTTTAGAATCGATTCATATATTCTGAGAGTCAACGTTAAGTTTTTACCTCTTGTTACTGTCATGTTTTTCGTGTAGATCACCTTAAAATGTTAGGGTGGTATTATATTTGGGCCATTACGGTATATTTTTAACTTTCCAGAATTCAAGTGAAACGGCAACCAAACTAATATTATAGATAAGCTGTCAGCTAATTTGAATGTTTCCGTTTTGTTTGGTTGCCAGTTTTATTGAGAGCTAAGAATCTAAGTAGCGAGAATCGTAGTATTAAGATCGATTCTCGATGCTTTCGATACTAGTAAGAATCGAGGAATCGAGTTTGACAAGCCCTTATATATATATATAAAGGCGGCATTAATGCTCGCTTATGGAGGGATAGAGAAAATAAATTGTATTTGTGGCGTTGAAGGTTTGACGATAAGCGTAAGTTATTGATGGCGGTGCAATATTTCTCATGAAAGAAATATAGCTTTGATTGAAGTTAGTGCGAGACGCCAGAGGAAACGCACCAGGTATATAACAGTGGACAGGCACCTTGACGGAACAGAAATAAATAAAAGGTCATTTAAGCTCTTTCGAGATTTACCAAAACATCGCTATCTTGGTGGCTCCATTCATTTTACTGTAATATTCTTCTCTGTGCAAATTGCCAAAACACTTTTTGTTAAGGCATTGGGCTTTGTTTTTTTTGTTTATGTCGTGTTGTTTTTATTCGGTAACTTGAGGTCCAACCGGTCCTGTTAGCTACGATGTCGCAAGCTTCGAGTACACTCACTTCACATAATAACTAACGCTCACAATATAAGCTACAGGTTTTTTTTACGTCATGCACTTTTTACATTTACATAAAACTCTGGTACTATTCTCCTGGGATAGGTTAAATGTTAGAAAATTCAGGGATACTTTTTTTTATCACCGCGTCTTACTACCTGTTCAGGCTCTAAGCATAAATGACAATAATTACTCTAATGGGGTAGAGATAAGGAAGGAAGCATTTTAGAGATAATCTACCCGCGTTTGTGTGGAAGGAGATGGGTAAACCATAGTATAAAAACCCGCCTTGGTGGCGTAGTTGGCTAACGCGCTAGCCGTGTTGAGCTCGACCGCCGAGGACGGGGAGATCGAGGTTCGAATCTCGGTCGGGTGAACTGGGGGTGGTATTTCCTAAATGGTTTTCCACTCTCCCTCCACGAAAATGCGGGTTCGCTTCCTTTAAATCAACCTTCCCAATCCATTAGCGTAGTTAGTACTTAAAGCGTATAACCCGAACGGGTAGTAAGACGTGGTACTAAATAATAATATTATAAAAATTACCCTATTAGACCCGACCGGGATTCTAACCCCGATCTTCTTGTCATCCGCAGGCCCATTCTATCACGAGAGTGACGCCTTATAGCGTCCAGTCACTGAAACGTTTCAAATATAATATAGAGATACAATGTTCTTAATACACAACATTTGTTGTGGTTTTTTGTAATTATTTTCGCCGCGTCTTACTACCCTTCCTGGGTATGCTCGTTTGACAATACTAACACTTGTGGTAAGAATAAAGAAAATATAATGTTAGAGGAAACCTACTAGAATGTTGATAATAAGGTTATATCTTCTTTTTTATTACCCCCTCCTCATTTTATATACTTGTTTTTCTATGACGACATGTTTCGGTGATTTTTCATCATCTTCAAGGCTTATTTTTTATTAAAAGATTATTGATTTTATATCATACTATTGGAAAGTTTGTGAAATTTTAAGGTTTTATATGGAATAATTGTTAGTGAGATGATAATCATCTTTAGTAAAAATAAAGACTTGAAGATGGTGAAAAATCGCCGAAATATGTCATCATACAAGAAAAGTAGGCCTATATAAAATAAGGAGACGGGAATAAAAAATAAGATATAATCTTACTATCAATTTTTATTACTCCTTGCCTAATAAACATGAACATTATTAGAAACTACTAGAATGTGTTTAGGTAGAATTGGGAACTACCCTTAGAACATCAAACTGGGGAGTGTAAACCTAGGCACTGTCAAACCAGACCATACGACCTTAAAACCTTAATAGGCGTGACCTGCGATGTCTATCGAATACACACTTACTAGAAATTAAATCCCCTTTCTCTCTGAATCAACGTAAAATCAAATATTATATGTTTGGTCGCTAACCAATTATTCTTTTGTTTGTGAATCTACTTTAGTAATTAACCATTTAAAATATAGATAAATAATATGATTGTGTATTTTGTATATTTTAAAATCTTGAAATTATAAGAATGTTGATGTTCATAATCTATGGTTTTCAACTACATAGACACCATAACTGTTTAAACTACTATGTGTAGAAAATGAAACCAAATGTATTCCCTAATATAGTATTTATTTTATTTTTGCAAAAAAAAAAAGTTTTTCCCCGTTATAAAAACGTTAAAAATATTGATATTCACTAGTGTTCCCTTCTTACCCACCTTTTTATGATCTCAACCCAGGATTGGACCAACGACACCAAAACATTTACTGAAGAAATATAGATTTAAAAAAAAAGTATCTTTAGGATATGTTGGCGTGTCTTAGTGAGACTTGAGGGCGTTTAGAGATTGATAGCCCCCATTTCTCTCCCTCCCTTGCCCCCAACAACACACACACTCTCACTCGAGGGGCAATTAACAGGTAATTGCGTTGTCTGGCTCGCGACACACGACATATGTCCTCGCCACGACGACTCGTTACCGGCCAGGTAATGAGCTGACATTCCTTCTCAGGAGGCTTGTATTGTCTAAGTTACCCCTCTTTGTCTAGTCGTACGCCATACTGTCTACTGGTGCTACCGAGATCAACCGTTCCAACGAGCAAACCTCAAGGTAAACGAGGCTAGCGTTAAAGTAACTGCACCGGCATTAGACTTGGATGAAGATGAGAAAACCCTAATTAGGAATAAGCTTTTTGAAAGCTATAAAAGTTACTGTAACCAAGTAAAGTCATATGATATATAGCTTTGGCTTTTGAAAGATAGTATCAAGATATATATTAAGTTAAGCACTAATAATAAAGTAAAATGCTATCCCTGTTGACCACAAAATAGTATATTGGTGTATTCAAAAAGGTCCTCTCTTATCGAATTAATCCATTGTTTCATCCCATTTGGTCGCTCTTCCTTCATCACAACCGTGTCCCAAACCATTTTTTGAGCCCCCGCTAAGATTTCCTTGTAGGCGATGATCAACAGCTGATGACTATATTGTTTCCCACGCAGGTGAGGGAGGACGTTAGGGTAGGCCACGTTGTGGGTACAGTGGCTACCTCAGACCCGGACCACAGCAACCACGTGGCAGGGGGTCAGGTCACCTACACCCTGACCTCAGTCAACAGCTCCGAGGAGGAGGGTGCTGAGCCTGAGGACAACAGTGTACTGTCGGCCTTTGACATGGACCGCACAACGGGTTCGCTGGTAAGTTCGAGCTTAAAGTTCTTGTAAAGCCTCTGTTTTACAAAGGTATATCGTAAGTTTTCTCTTAATGTTTATACTACTTGTAAAAACTTTTGTATTCATATGATTCTTAATACTTTATTTGCTTTAGGAGATATATATCTTAAAATTGTTTACCATATATTACAACGAAACTCAAGATTTTTTTTGTTTTAGTTAAGTAAACTACCCCAGTTCAGTAAACACTTCCGTAAACTTGATAGTTAATTTATTAAAACTTACCATAGGTTGAATAATTTATGAAAACTTTTTATCTTGAAATATTTATGCAAAGATAAAATGTATCCGTGAAAATAACCTCTAACCAAGGTCGTAGCCGGGGGAGTTCAAACCCCTCGAGAAATTTTATGAACAAAATATATATGGCTCTATGTATGGTTCAAACAATATCAAAATTAAGATACAAATACAAATTAGGGGGCTGTGTTACTATAAAAAGTACTTCAGAGATCTTCTAGAAGTGTTTAATATTTAGAAATTTTCCTAACCTTCGGCATTTTGGGGGTTATTTTACCATAAAAAAACACTCCCCAAAGCTTCAAAAAGTGTTTAGTATTTTAAAAAAAACTTTGGCAGCTAGGGGGTTACTTTACGATGAAAAAAACCACTTCAGAGAGCTTCTGGAACCGTTTATCATTTAGAATTTTTTCTAGCTTCCAGCAATTGGGGGGTGTGCCCGCAAACCCCCTCCCTCCCTTGAAATTATTGGCTGGCTACGGCATTGCTTTTAACTCACAAAGAAAATCAGTTACAAACTTCAAAACTTGCTATTTGAGAATTCAGGAGAAGATTGTTCTGTACTCAAGGAAACATTTTTGTAAATACTAAATCTTATCCCCAGGTGGTAGCCAGGGAGCTGGACCGAGAAACTCGCTCCGTTTACCGCTTGGAAGTGCGAGCCCTGGACACTTCGGCGTCGAACAACCCTCAAAGCAGTGCCGTATCGGTCAGGGTAGAGGTCACTGACGTTAACGACAACCCGCCGAGATGGCTTCAGGACCCAATCACGCTTCCGGTATCAGAGGACGCTCTCATTGGCTCACCCGTCTGGAACTTCTCCGCCACAGACGCGGACTTTGGTCCCAATGGCGAGGTCCGCTACAGGCTCGTGAAACAATGGCCCGACGCCGGTGAAGTGTTCACAGTTGATCCTCTCACCGGAACTCTGACCTTGCGCGATCGTTTGGATTATGAGAGTACTAAAGAATACCACCTCGTCATCCGGGCTATGGATCAGGCCGTGAACGAATCGGAGAGGTTGAGTACGACGGTGACCACTAGAGTGCTCGTTCGTGATTCAAACGATAACCCCCCTGTGTTCCTTTCCCCTTCGACCCCCGTGATCCACGTAGGAGAGGATACCCTAGTCGGCTATCCCTTGTGTCACGTGATCGCGTCGGATAGGGACTCCGGAGAGAACGGGAGGGTGACCTACGACATCACAGGCGGGAACGATGAAGGATGGTTCGTTCTTGATCGCAGCACGGGTGTGTTAACGCTTGCGAGATCTCTCGGTAACGGTGGGACTTATGTGCTTAACGTGACGGCGAGTGATCACGGTGCCCCGGTGCCTCAGAGAGCGTCTAAAGCGATCCGGATTGTCGTCCAAGGTGCCAAAGACAACCCTCCCAGGTTCATACATCAGGAGTACCACGCCAATGTTTCAGAGGACGCCGTTGTCGGGAGTTTCGTAGTCAAGGTTACTGCGACGGTAAGTAATGACTTATGGAAAAAAAACTATTTTTCCCCCTGGGATCAATTCAAACTATTTTCAAAATATAAGATTTAATCCTCTTTCATCTTCTAAAATATAAATAAACTTAGACTACTACATACTATAAATGGTTGTGTGGTTTTAAAATAATAAGCAGGTATTGTTTATAAAAATTAAAAAAAACTAAACAAATACTAATCAAACTATTTCAAATATATTTCTAAATGAATATATAAATGTTATAATTTGGTAATAAATTTACTAAATCATTCTCACATGGTATTGAGTAACAGGATCTTTATTGCTATAAAAGTATGTTTTCTACAAAAATCGAATGTTAATATTATTTCTAAGTATTTAAACTAGACCACGGGTCCTATCAATAAGGCTTTTAAATATTCTCGTCACGTGCACGTTAAAAACAAAACCAAGTGTCGTCTGAGCCCAAACATACTTGTTTCTTATTCCCTTAAAAACAAAATGGACGTTAGCTGAAGACCAGTACAGCATGGATGGACCTTTTTTTAAATTCGTCCATACATGTCTTTTTATGACCTAGCCATGGCCCGCATGCATGGAAATATCATATGGGCAAGACAGTGTTGATTATAGGTCCTTGGAAGAAGAGTGTTCCTAGATAGTACCAACACCCAGGGGCGAACTCGTGGGGGAGGGGGTGGGCTTTGGGGGCTGAGGACCCCCCTCCCCCATATATGAAGCTCCTTCCCCAAAAAATTAAGAATATTAGAAAAATATGATTAGCACTATGTTCTGTCAATTAATCAACTATATTTTGTTAAAATATATTTGATATAAAACAAATGATTTTGTGTGTAATTAGGGCTATTCAAAGGAATACTTTTTCTGTTGATTTTAACTTTTCTTTAAATTTGCACTTAAATTAAAACTGGACCTGTGGTACCATAATATTTTCTAGAAAATTTTAAAGTCTTTACTATTTGTGCATACAGTTTTGAAGTGGGTACAGTAATTGAAATTATTATTTTAGAGCAATTATGTAAACACTATTGTATCAGGAAGAGGGGAAGAGGCAGTTGAGATACTATTATATACCCTCCCCCCCACCAACTCCAAATGATGGGTTTGAAGAAGAATGTGTAAACACAGACCTGTTAACCAGTGGCGTACACAGCGTTAGAGAGTAGGCCGAGGAACCGATTTTGGTACAAATTAGCTTAAATATTACCATTTGCATCCTTTGAAATCAAAATTTTTCTCCGGGGAGAAAACACTGGACCCCCACTTTTTAGTGAGTATCGCTGATTCTCTATCTTTCTTATCCCCCTGCTTCAAATCAAATTTCCAAATATTACAGTAATTGAAATATATAATGGTGCAATTATGAAATGTATTATGTAAAAAACCCTCTCCAGCTAAAAATCCTGGGTGCGCCCCTGCCCACACCAATTTTCACGGTTATACAACTGGATGTAGATAAGGGGGCACTTCTACAACAGCAGAATAAGACACTTGTACAGGGTTGCCACGCACAAAAAAAAACACAGGCAAACACTGAATTTTTTATGACTGGAAGAAACCGGGTCAACACTGAGAATTTTTTTAACTACTAAAAATACTGGAATATTTGTGATTTTTGAACATTAACTGCAACCTTTAAATAGTAGTTGCCCCCTCCCATTTATATTTATTGCGCTCCCCTCTGATATTCTCGAATATTAATCGGAAAACTGACCTTGTATCTATGTCCAAATTGCTTCTAGATGCGTCCAATTTTCAAAAATTTGCTGGGAGAAGATGGCTTCAAATAGATTCTAGGAAAATTCAAATTTCAAAATAAAAATCTTTTAAGAGGACCACTCTAAATATCATATAGCTGCATACCATTTCCAAACATTTTCAGAGGAAGGGTCCCCAGATAGGTCTTTGGTTTGAGCGTCAAATCTCCTTAAAAATACTTTTTTTTTTGCTAACTGCCCCCATCCCCCACCCCCTAGACAAAAACTATTTTGGCAACCCTAAAGTCAAATAGAACAAAGAGAGGGGGGGCCCACGCTTTGCCCCATGTACTGGGCCTAGTTTGAGAACTTGGCGGACCTATCTAGAAGGCAGCCAAAAAGTAGGTGTTTCAAAAAATGTCTGGTAGGTTTTTATGTAGGAAAATTAACTAGGATTGTTGGAAATTAATTAGTCTATCATTTTACCACATTTATTTTAAGATCGAAAAATATTTGATAAAATTATTCACGACACTTAAACTCTCTATTACTTGTTATTCTTTATTATCTTCCGAGCACAAGAAATTCCATCAGAAAGGGGGGAGAGGGGACACAATTACTTAAGGACGTGGTAGATTATAAGATTACTAGTATTCATTTAAAGTTTATTGTAGCTTTTGGACTCATTTTAAGTTAGCAATGAGAATATTTAAAAATTGACGGTTGAGAGCGTGTTTTTTTTTATAACTCTTAGAAAATTAGCTAAAAAAACTTATTAGAAAATACCAAGAGCGGTAAGTACAGAATCTAATCATTCCCTTGAATCAGCTATTGAAACACATTGAAACACGCAACTGTGGCTGGCGCATTAGCACGTTCCAATTTTATTTTATTTTCAGGTTACGTGAAGTTTAATAGAATTGATTAAAAGTTTCTAATAATTTATGGATATTAAAATCATGTCCAAAAAAAAAACTCAAATCATTTCATAAACGTTCATAACACACATAAAACGCCTACCATCATCCGATCTCCCTTTAACTATACATAGTCGTGATAGGATCACTTTTGTACGGCCGTTAGTAATTCCCAAACTTACAACACACATATTCTTCTTTTCTACACATGTTTATAATCGTCCACATATGGTCCTCTAATCAACCGATATTGGATAAAAAGATGAACATTCCTATATATATATATATATGTATATATATTTTTTGTTTTTGTTTTTCTCGTCTTCAAGACCAGATCAGAAACTTATAATTATCCACTTCTTGACTTGATTGGGTCGCCTCTCTCTATATAGTTTATAATTAACCTTATTGTTGCCACGCTAAAAGATTACACATATGTGGCTAATTTTCCTCCTCTTTCACGAGGCCTACGTAGTTTAATTTCGAGGTAAAAGGCAGGGGGAAGGGAGGATAATTACACGTAAGGGAGACAAGAAGCGTAATGTTACATGTCCCAGAATGCAGTTCGTCTCAGGAAGGACGTCCTCTACCCCGTTCACCTTCCCCCTCTCTCCATCGTTTTGGGGTCGATCAACTTATCCGATCTTCAGGATTTCTTCGTGATTAACCTCTTGGAAAGTTTTATTTTTGGGGGAGGAGGGGTTTGCCTCCCTCATGAGGAAATGGGAGGTTGTAGAGAGTTTGACGACAAATGTTAGTGCCCCGATTTGTTTCGGTGTCCGACACCTTAGATTGGTCGGTAGCCAGTCTCTGCCTACTGAGATAAGGGTCCCGGGTTCGATCCCCATCACGGCTGATACATTTTTCATTGATGAAAAGTGAGTTTTAGTAATAAATTGGGGGGAGGGAGGAGAGGGACTCCTCGGTAAGCGAGAGATTTCCACACGGACGTTCAGCTCCAAATCAATATTTAATTCAGCGATACGTCACGTCAAAATATGTTTCACGACAAAATAAAGTCTAAGGATTCAAACAGAGCTCTTTTTCCTTAACCCTTAAATTTGTGTTTTATTGATGTAATTAAATTTTTGGAAATGTGACACTAGCTTATTTTCAATGACTTTTTAAGCAAATTTACATAGCTATGAGACTAGGATTGATGAAAAAAGGGCTCTAAATCCAGCCTTTCTCTTACAGTAATTTTTTATAGACTTACAATAGAAAATGTTAAGATATTTAAGAACTAGCAGCGAGCGAGATTTCTCCTCTTGAATTCGAAATAAGAAGATTTGTGGTTTTCTTTCACCTTTTTCTTCTTATTCTTATTATTATTATTAGCACCGCGTCTTACTACCCGTTCGGGTTATACGCACTTACGCTAATGTGTAATGGTAGGGTGATTGTGAGATGAAATGGAGGACCTACAGTTTAACGTGGAATCCGAACCACGGTGGAGGCCTGGCATTCCACACATTCACAAGTTGTGATTAATACACGTCTTATCACTCTTTCTTACTGACATTAAAAAAATATTGGTTGTAGTAAAAGTGTGAAAGGGAGTATAAGCACTGACATAATAGAGAAGTAGTTTGAGAAAACGACACAGGTAAATTATATTTTTACCCATGTGGCTTTTGAGCGATTTATACTATTTCACTGATCGAAGTGCACACTAACGCCCGGGGGTCTGGATGTTGTGTCCGTTCTAGATTTAAGTCAGCCTATTAGTCGTGAATTTATATAAAATGTCGGTTAAGAAAACGCACGTTAAATACCTCAAATAATAATAACAAAATTGTTTCGTAGAATTACGTAATAACGTACGAAACTTTGAGGTAGTAAGAGAGAAACAAGAATATATAGACATATAAAACGTCATACAAATAGGTTGGTATCTTATGTTCAGTAGTCCCACGGCTTCTTTGGTGCTGACTGACTGACAGCTGACGGCTTTGAAAAGTTACGAGAGCAAATTATGTATCCATACGCCGAACCAAATGATCTGGGAAAACATGTGTTCAGCAGCTGTCACTTCTGACGGTCAAAATGTAGGTATATACCTAAATGTTGACTGTCAGAAGTCAGCTGTGAGCTGTCAGTCAGCACCAAAGAAGCCCTGGGGCTACTGTAGTTTCATTAAATCGTTAGTATCTTTGATAGGTGTGCTATAGTGAATATTTTTCATACTTTCTATGTCGAAAAATAAGATTCATTATATTAAGTCTCATATTGAAAGTGTTGTGATACCTAAAAACAAATCCATAGTATGGTTAAGGTTCAATAATAACAGTTGTCCATGTTGTTTAATACGTCTGTCTAGCAATAGATGTCAAAATTCTTAAAAATAATGTACACCCGAGGTGCAAACCCTAAATACGTTTGTCAAGTTTACGCTGTCATTGTTCCTTGGTTTTGGATTTCTCGTGCCTACACACAAATACATACCTTATTATATTTATTTGATTTATAAAATCGTTCTAACAATTTAAATAATAATTTTACTGAGTTTAAGAAACCATCTAGCTCAAAACAGATAAAAAAATATCACTCTTAAAGGAAAGATATAGCTATTAAATAATATATTTTTCGATACTCACACACCTTTAGAACATAAGCCGTTGTTTTGACATGATGTACTGTGAAATGGATTAGGGCTTCAATAAATGTGTGTCCCTTTAGTTTTGTTGATTACAGTTTTTTTTATTTAAGTCAGTAGCTGAACTTTACGGTACGGAAAAACAAAATTTTATTTTTCTACAAAGCAAGCAAGGTCCACTTGTTTGTGGTGCACATATGTTTATTTTTCTTATCGCCGCGTCTTACTACTCGTTTGAGTTACACGCTTATATACTAATCACGCTAATGGTTTTAGGGATTAGGAAGGTTATATTTATAGGAAGTGTACCCTCATTTTCGTGGAGGGAGAGTGGTAGGCCATTTAGGGGGAAAAAATCACCCTCATTACACTCGACCGAGATTCCAAACTCGATCTACCAGTCACCGGTAACGCGAAGCAATCTCTGTTGATTTAATTTTGTTTTCATGTTAACTCATTTAATGGAGTTTTAGAAAGTTAAATTATATTTATGAAACACTAACACATTCTACATGCCTTTACTGTGAAGGCGGCCTAACGCACAGAGACACCAATGCGTGTCAAATGAATAAAATAAACAATACAATAATGATAATAATAAATAAAGATGCATTCCTTCCCACAATAAAGCAAAGAAGCTCATGTTTGAAGGTTAACACGCACCCCCTCCCCCCTTACATGGTCTCAATTAGGTTAATTGAATTTTAAAACGTTTCCTTTCCCTCCACCCCGTCAGCCGTCCTACCCCCTTCTTTTCTTCCCAGCGAAATGGTACACAAACCCTGAGAATAAAGTGACAAGTCATGCTATGCAATTGCTCCTGATGGTAGGGCTACGAGTCGCCGGGGGAAATTACAGACATTCTCTGTCTTCCAAGCAAGGGTATTAAGAAACATGGTCGAAACCGTGGAAAACGGGCGGGGTTGGATTGGAGCCAAGGATAATGTGCTCGAGTTCTTTCCGTCTTTTGTTTTTTTATAGCAGCACATTTTACTACACGTTCGGGCTATGTGCTCTTATACTAATTACGATTAAGGGTTATGAACGAGGAAAATTGAATCTAAAGGAAGTGTACCCACATTTGCGTGGAAAGAGAGGGTGTAAAACAATTTAGGGAAAAACCACCCTCAGTAGGCTACATCCGGCCAGGATAAAACCACTATCTCCCCATTTTGGCAGTCTAGTCCATTGTGAAAGTGACGCCTTTAACCATGTGGCAACCGAAGCGAGCGTGTTCTTGATGCTCTACGGGCAGAATCAGATTAAAGTTCGTAGTTCGAATCTCAGGCTGGTATACTAGGGGGTGACTATCCATTTCCATCAGCCCCCTCCCGTCGCTAATGTGGTTGCACAAACTCTAAAACTACCCTCCACATATATATTAGATTAATACGTTAATAACCTTTTTTGACACGCTTAAGTGGTCGAACGGTTTAAGGTCATGTTAGACTGTCCTTTTGATGACAGGGAGATAGGGGTTCGAATCCCAGTCGGGTCTACTAAGGGTGATTATAAAACCTTATTAAATCTAAATATTATCCAATATTACAAAATAAAAACACAAAACAAGATGATAATAAACTATGATCAACACACATGGACTTTTAAGACTTAATTTTATCACCTGTTTGGGTTATACGAATATGTATTAACTATACTAATGTGTTAGGGATGAGAAAGGTTGAATTTAGTGGGAAGTGTACACGCATTTACCAGGAGGGGTAGTGGTAAACAATTTAGGAGAAACAATTCAGAATAATCAACCGGGATTCGAATCCCTCACTTCCGGTCATTGGCAGTTCAATCTGTCATGATAGTGACACCTTAGATCACGCGGCCACCGAAAAGGGTGTTAAGCATGATTAATTGTATATTTAAATAAATAGTACGATAGAATTGTACATGTTATCTCACATAATCTACAATAATCGGCTCAACTTTTTTTCAAAACCTGTTATCAGTAATCTACCCTTAAATCAATTTTACTCAGAAAAAAACAGGTACGCAATGTTATTTACCACGTAAAACACTTTCAATCAATCCATTTTAGCAAGATTATCAGAGCTATCTTTGAAAGTTTTAGCATTTTCAAAAATCACTCTTCAGTAAGTTAATCTAAACGTTTTATTTTAAAAAAATAGCTTTGCCTAAGTTTGTAAATTTTCAAGATCAGTGTTTTTATATTTTTAACAAAGTAAGTTTGGTAAAACATCTACTCGAAAAAAATAGTTTTGCAAAACCTTACAGAACTTTAAAAAATCAATTATTATTATTATTAGCACCGCGTCTTACTACCCGTTCGGGTAGTACGCACTTATTGTTCGTTCACGGTAGGAGTTTACCTGGGAAAGGACTTTTTTCCCTACCAGAAATCTATTATATAGTAGGATATTGGTAAGAAAAAAGACCTTTCAGAGGTAAACTCCTCCCGTGAATGAAGTATACGCTAATGTGTAATGGTAGGGTGATTGTGAGATGAAATGGATGACCTACAGTTTAACGTGGAATCCGAACCATGGTAGAGGCCTGGCATTCCCCACATTCACAAGTTGTGATTAATACACGTCTTGTCAGAGGTGAAGGAAGGGTTTGTTAATCAGATAAATCTGTGCCGGGACCGAGGATTGAACCCCGGACCCCAGCATAGAAGTCCGACACCTTACCCTTAGACCACTAGGTCACCAAAAAAATCAATTGAAAAATAACAAATCATGCTATACTAATTCTAATTTTATATATTGAAATCTGGTAAAATAAAATAGATGAATCTATATAAAATTCGAT
>CABFVX010003120.1:70375-80687 GCA_902151425.1 Timema shepardi
AGATTTATCTGATTACCAAACCCTTCCTTCACCTCTGACAAGACATCTTGTGAATGTGGGGAATGCCAGGCCTCCACCGTGGTTCGGATTCCACGTTAAACTGTAGGTCCTTCATTTCCTCTCACAATCACCCTACCATTACACATTAGCGTAAGTGCGTATAACCCGAACGGGTAGTAAGACGCGGTGCTAATAATAATAGTAATATATTTACATCTTGGAAACATTGACTGGCTTTTTAAAACTATACTTATTATTGTTTTCTATTCTAGATAGACACATGCTTCAGCGGACTTTTGTTAAATCTCCATCCTGGTAAATAGGTTCCTACAGGCAATTTTCGTGACAAAGCCAAATAGCCTAAGCTGTTGGTGATTTATAGAAACATAAATTTATAAAAACTACTTTAGAACTCTAGAACTATTTGTAACATTATTTAAGAATTAATGGGTTTTGTTTTAACGTTATATTTTTAAGACTCGCGGAATAGAACATAGTTTAATCAATCTCCAAATACTCTAAACCCAAAGATCCAGACTGTAAATACTTTCCAACTTTTTAGAGTATTTCTAATTGCATTGTAATATCCTAAATATAATTTCAGTTTTAAGTAAGCTTTCAATATGTAAGGTACTGTATTATCAAATATATAATATAATTTTAGCTCATAAGAAGCTTTCTAAGTTTACTTTAATAGCATATATAAAATTTCATTTTCTCAGAAGATATGTACTTTAAAATATCTTAAAATTTCAGCTTTCTATTGCACAGTAATAGCAAATAATAAATTTTTAACTTTCAGAAGCTTTATAAATGCACTTTGATAACAAACATAAAAAATGTACTGGTATAGTAACATAATATCTTAGCTCCGCTTATCAGGAACTTACTAAATTTACAGAAATATCAAAGATTTAATTTCTACTTATCTAGAGTTTTTTTTTAAATGTACTGCAATAGCAAATATATAATATCAGCTTATAAGGAGCTTTCTAAACATAGGTATTCTCTAATACAGTCTGGTTTTCATTGAAAGTCCGTTAGTCCATTATTTGAAAACTGGAAGCATATATTACCACAATGGATCAAATAAAAATATAACAATATTTTATGTTCTATTCTTTGTTTGGTTAGTATTGTAATTCTAGTCTGAAACCTTAGCTAAGTCGGTAGCGAGTCTATCTAGTGAGCTAAGGGTCCCAGGTTCGTTGACCCTGGCATGGCGAAAAATCTATCATTGGTGAAATGTGGGTTTCCCCCTTTCACAATGATAAATTAACGGCCGAGGCCTGGATGTTGTGCCTATTCAATATTATATAGGTTGATGAAACAATAGCCGAAACTATTGTTAATGCATTTTAGTGGGGATATTCTCTCTTAGATATCATATTCTGAAAATTGAAAAATGACACCTGGAAGTGGTAAGAGCATTGGCGTACTAAGCCGAAGGTCCCGGGTTCGATTCCCGTGTCCAGGTGTCATTTTTCAATTTTCAGAATAAGATTATATAGGTTAGTTTATAAGTTTGTGTGCTGATATAATAAATCGGTTTCGAAAGTGCACGTAAAATACCTCAAGTAAATGGGGAAAAAATAACTCTACAGTAATCCATAAGGGGGTATTATTGGGAAGCTTCTGATAACTTTTTAATTAATAAATCCCATAAAAAATAATTATGCGATGCCAAAAGTGGGATTCCTATAAAAATCAAGTATTATGTATCTAAGAAACGCTGTTGATGATTATGATATGTTTGTCCTTTAGTTGGGGGCGGCAACTTGACGTACTCCGTGCCCCCGGGCGCGGCAGAAGACAGGTTCACGGTGGACGCCCGCTCTGGGGTGGTGTCGGTGCGAGCCCCATTAGACCGCGAGACGAGGGACCGCTACGCCTTGCCTGTCTACGTGAGCAACGGTGCGCATGCGCACTGGGACCTTGCGACTGTATGGGTGAGGGTGACGGACGTGAACGACAACCCCCCAGTGTTCCGTCCGGGTGCGTGCTACCCTCTGGCTGTGCCCGAGAACAGCGACCTCGCCGTCATCCATACCGTGGTCGCCGTGGACAAGGACATCGAGGGTAACGGCGAGATCACCTATACCATCGCAGGTAGCGTAACCTCTTGATCTTTATTTATTTAGCACCACGTCTTACTACCCGTTCGGGTTATACGCTTAAGTACTAATTACGCTGATGGATTAGGGATTGGTAAGGTCGAATTTAGAGGAAGTGAACCCGCATTTGCTTGGAGGGAAAGTAGAAAACTATTTAGGAAAAACCACCCCCAGTTCTCCCAGCCGAGATTCGAACCTTGATCTCCCCGTCCTCGGCAGTCGAGCTCAACACGACTAGCGCGTTAGCCAACTACGTCTCTTGATCTTCTTCACTTTCTCTCTCTCTCTCTCTCTCTCATCTCGGGGGTTTAATAGCGGTGACCTTCAAGGTGGGATGAAAGAGAATGATTTTGTATTAAAAAAATATTTTTGGCTAAAAAAATTAAATTTTGTTTAATTTTATACATAAATTATTATATCAACAGTTGTTGAATATTATGGCCTAAGCATCAGGGTAAGGAAAATGTGTTTTGATCAATTACGCCATGTTCATGACATATATCCAAAAACTGCTTTTACTACCGCGTCTTATTACATGTTCAGGTTATACATATATAATTTATTAAATGGGGAGAAGGGGTGACATTTGCGTGGTAGGAGACAACAATTGAGGGAAATCACCCCTAGTAGACCAATACATCTTAGTTCATAAAATGTAAAGTATACATTTGCATAACTATATGTCTTTCTCATTCAAAACTTATTATTTAATACGTCATTTTATTTTATTAGATGTATATTACAGAATATTTATAACTTGCATTATGCAAAATTGAAGAGAAACTATACCTTGGGGTACACGAACAAAGAAATTAGTTTGAATACCCACTAAACCCATTAAACAATCCTCAGTCGCCTAAAATATATTTTATATTAATATAGTTATTATTATTATTATTATTATTATTATTATTATTATTATTATTAGCACCTCGTCTTACTACCCGTTCGGGCTATACGCACTTACTCTAATGTGTAATGGTAGGATGATTGTGAGATGAAATGAAGGACCTACAGTTTAACGTGGAATCCGAAACACGGTGTAGGCCTGTCATTCCTCACATTCACAAGTTGTGATTAATACACGTCCTGTCAGAGGCGAAGGAAGGGTTTAGCAATCAAACAAATCTGTGCCGGGACCGGGGATTGAACCCCAGACCCGCAGCACAGAAGTCCGACACACCCCTAGACCACCAGGTCACCTAATATATTTTTTTTTTAATTACTGAAATGGATTAGGAGAAAGGCGTTGGTAAGATGTCACCGGTTGTGAATACGTCACTTTAAAACTTGTTTGTCTCTGCCATTTTTTTTCAAGGTGGTAACGTCGGTAACAGGTTCAGCCTGGACCCGCACACGGGGGAACTAAAGTCCCGCCCTCTGGATCGGGAATCCCTGACCCGCTATTGGCTGTTGGTGATGGCTCAGGACCGTGGGTCTCCGGCGCCTTTACGGGCATCCTGCAACATATCTGTCTTAGTCGAGGACCAGAATGACAACGATCCAGTGTTTGCGCAGCCCAGGTCAGTCTTTCTGTCTACTACTGTAACCGTAGTGAATCGTAGAGTGACTATCAAACCGCCATTTTAAAAATAAGAATTAAAAAAAGACTCAATGGCGTCAGCCAGCAATCGAGTCATACCCACCAGACAGCCGACATCTGCTGGTGAAGATAGTGCCAACTTACGTGGATAGAGGGTGTTATGTGGTCAACAAAATGAACCCATTTCCGTTAATCTCAGTTTTCTAAACCGAAGCCACTTCATTTTCATTCAAGTATCTCCTCATTGGTCCTCATGAGGGCGATTATTTTGACCCCATTGCATCAGACCCACTGCTTCACAGAAAATCTAGAAGCAACGGGAACAAACTCATGACCTTTGCCAGGGACTCTGGCCGCTAGACCACAGAGGCGGTCAAAATATGAACTATAGCTAGCCAAAAAAGAAAAGCCCATATTTGTTATTTATTAAATAGACATACGAAAACCGAATAGATGTTTGCCATAAAAAAATTGCTTTTTACAGTTTCCGCCAGTATCACATCAATTTTTATTTTATTTTTTGTTTGGTGTAAATGATCCTAACTGTTAGTGGAAAGTTTGTTATTCATATGCGTTATTTTTATGTGCCGTTTTTTAAAATTTTATTTTGATTAAATTTATCCAAACAATTAACTAACATGGTTATTAATGGTATCATAAATGGGATGGAAATATTTCACTGTTCAAAATAAAGGCTTTCATTAATATATGAAATTATAAAAAGATGGGTTGTCAAAACCTTTGATTTTGTTTGTTATTGCCATAACTTTTAACTTATAGTTTTCTAAATATGTTGATAAAGTAATGTCACCATAAAGTATTAATCCGTTGTTTTGTGAGTTTGAAAGAATGCTTCCTATAATTTATGTTATTCCTATAACGAGACAATTCAGGACTTTTACTTACTTAATACCAAATTTGGAAAATAACTTCAGTTAAACATACATCTATCCCCGGATATATCTTTCAATAAAATTAAATATATTTAAAGAAAAGCACCTGGACAATGTAATCAAAAATGATACCTTTTCACTCACCACTGAGCTATCCAAGCTTTTTCATCTGTTCAGGAGCAATCTTTACACACACGTCCATCACAGATCTTACCTTAAACTATGAGTGAAGAATGATTGGACAGTTACAGGATTGCTAAGGGGCAAAATATTAGATCAATATTACTCTGATTCAAAGGGCCCCAGATTCGATTCCCATTTACAGTAAGTCCTCACCTTACACGCCAGTGTCACATCTTGACAAATCACGGACCCAGAATTTCGGGATATTCCTCCCCTGATGACCATTGTCATTCTCCTCCCTTACAGGTACTTGGCGAGCGTGGCTGAAGACGCGCCCCCTGGCACTGCGGTGCTCACAGTGCACGCGACCGACGCCGACCTAGGCCCCAACGCGAGACTCGTCTACTCGCTGGCCAACGAGAGTGACTGGATGTTCCAGGTGGACAACAGGACGGGCGTCATCACCACGGCAGGGTGAGCATTCAACTGATCTACTGTAATCTCCTTCTCATATGTTCACATGAGATACTGTAGTTCCTTCTCATATATTCACTTGAGATACTGTAGTTCCTTCTCATACATTCACTTGAGATACTGTAGTTCCTTCAGAGATACTGTAGTTCCTTCTCATATATTCACTTGAGATACTGTAGTTCCTTCTCATATATTCACTTGAGATACTGTAGTTCCTTCTAATATATTCACTTGAGATACTGTAGTTCCTTCTAATATATTCACTTGAGATACTGTAGTTCCTTCTCATATATTCACTTGAGATACTGTAGTTCCTTCTCATATATTCACTTGAGATACTGTAGTTCCTTCTCATACATTCACTTGAGATACTGTAGTTCCTTCTCATATATTCACTTGATCTACTGTAATCTCCTTCTCATATATTCACTTGAGATACTGTAGATACGTCTCATACATTCACTTGAGATACTGTAGTTCCTTCTCATATATTCACTTGATCTACTGTAGTTCCTTCTAATATATTCACTTGAGATAATGTAGATACGTCTCATAGCTTCACTTGAGATACTGTAGTTCCTTCTCATATATTCACTTGAGATACTGTAGTTCCTTCTCATATATTCACTTGAGATACTGTAGATCCTTCTCATAGCTTCACTTAAGATACTGCTAATCCTTCTCATAGCTTTGAAGCTCTACCTATGTTATTAGTGTACTGTTAAATTAAGAAAGCCTTGACTGGTGACATGATAAAAAAAAAATATAGTTATGTGAAAAAATATATGTCAACAAAAATAATATCAAAAAGGTTTGTGTTTGATTTTGGTGGATCTAGAAGAAATTTAGTAGGCCTACACCTATAACCACAAGCTACAGTCCAATAATCATAGGAAAGGCCTTCCTTATCTTACAACAAGAAACATTTCTGTACACTAATCTTTTGTAGGAATGGACATCTGAAAGACCTGTTTTTCCTACCAAGTTCCTACTATATTGTAGAATTCTAAAAGTAAAAAAAAACAACAGATATTCATTTCATTTTAACCAGTGAGTTTATAAACCTACTTTCATATATTCTAACGTAAAGTAATCAGATTTGCACTAGACCCTATTGATAAATATCATCAGCACTTATCAAATAATTCTAATAATATAGTTTAAAAAGTCATCAATGTTGACCGCAAAAAAATATAGATCTGTTTTTTTATAAATAAAAAGACCCTTCCTATGAAAATAATTGTTATGTTGCTCGGTGGAACCTTGTGCCTGATTCTGACCTTGATGGATGGGACTTGGTTTGAATCCCGTCCAGGTGCACTGGGAGTGGTTAAACAGCCTTTCTCCAGGTGCATGCAAGTGCATTTTCTTTTTAATTACCCGTCTTAGTTTAATTCTTTAATAACCCTGGCGTTGGTCGTATCAATAAAATAATAGTGCTACATATTTTATATTACTTATGCGTTTTGTGTCTTTTATAATACTTATGCTTTGTGTGTGTAGTTAATATCTATTATATTAGCATGAGAGATTTTAAAAATGCACAAATCAATACTTTATTCTTTGCATGACAAGAATTTTTCCAAGAACCGCGTCTTACTACCTGCTCGGTTTATACGCTTATATACAAATTACGCTAATGGTTTTATGGGTTAGGAAGGTTAAATTTACTGGAAGTATTCAATTATTTGCGTGGAGAAAGAGTGTAAAACCATTTTGGAAAAACCATCAGTACCCTTGACTGAGGTTCGAACCTCTGGCTCCACGTCATCAACATTCCAATCTATTGCGAAAGGTATTCCCTAAAATAGCGGTTCTCAAACTGGGGTACGTGGTCATCTTTCAGGGGATACGTGAGAAGTTCTCTATGGGAAGTTGACAAAATGACAAGGGATTTATGGAAAAGCCTAATTGTTGGTTGTTACCGTTATCTGGTTATTTCCAGCCATCTTATTCCCCTATTTGCTCTCGGCTGGAGACCATTTTCCTGAGAATGTTCAACCCTCTGCTTGACACCTTCTATGTTAACAGTTATCTTGCTTGTACTTAGAGTAGTTTGAGTATCATTCTTGAACAGTCACGACTTGGTGACATACTCATTATTTCTCAACGATATTACTCAAAACTCGCAACGCAGTTGTAGAGATTTACTCCGCTTATGTTTATATATTAATTAGTTCCAATATATTTGTGTCTATGTATTATAGATCGGTCACATGACAATGTTACTCAAACATATAATGCTTTCTAATGTGGACTTACAAACGAAATTATCTTGCTCATTTGTATGAAATGAGACAAGAAATTCTAGTTTTCCTCTATGACAAGTGTGGGTTTAGTGACAGCTTTACAAATGAACATTGGATGTGCAGGCTAGCTTTCATGGCTGACCAGGGTCCATGACAAAAAAAAGAGCTTTAAAACAGAAACATCAATTTGTAACAAAAGAAGTTGTGAAGGGACAACTATAATTCTTTCCCGTTTTAGAAAATTTCTGCCATCAAGTTTATGATGCCTTTATAAACAACATATTTATATGAGAGTGGTTTTTCTATTCATGTTGTACCTAAAAAAAAGTAAGTTACAGCAATAGGATAAATTTGGGGCTGGTACCTCCGCTTGAAAAGTTTTACTGGACAATCAGAAAACAAAAAGTTGTGCCAAGCCATGCATCCACACCCCTCTCTCCCTAAAACTTTGGGATTCATAATATATCAGATCCAGAATTACAATTAGAAATTTTGATTTGAAAATATTGTGTTTAGGTTTACTTTTTTTTTCTTTTTTTATTGAACGAATTTGTGAAGAAAATACATAAAACTTTTCTACGAACTTTTTACAGTAAAATTATGTTTTTTAACTTAGACTTTTACAGTAAAACTATGTTTATTTAAACTGATCATAACGATTCTCAATAAGAGATAATGTTAAGGCTATAACAGTAGGATTATCTCTAAATAACTTTGTCACATTTGAAATATTTTTATTACAAATATTTTCCCCCAATAGATTAAATAGATCAATAATATACCATGTGCTAATTTTTTTAAGCCTGTCATTTGGAATATTTTTTTTTATCTTGGGGGTATATTAAACTTTTAATCATGGCCAAGGGGTACAATTTTTAAAAAAATTGAGAACTTTTGCCTTAGAACATTTGACCACCAAAGTGGGTGTGTATTATTAGCATTTACGTAGAAATTGAGAAAGAAAACAATTATAAAAACAAAATGACATCAGCTCACTCCTTTGGGACCCAATCTTCAGCTTGGTAAAATTATGATCGTAATTATTTTTTTAAGTAAAAAATAGATGGCTGGTGCTACATATGATAAACACCCCCTTAAGCACACACGCGCGATGGGTTTTTTTCCTTCTAATCTTTCCCGTGGGCTTAAAGAAGAAACAAGCTTGCCTCGGCCATCGCGAAAAGCAATTTATCAACACCTCGGTCGGCTGTGGCTCGGGCGCCATTTCAGCAGTGTCATGGAAACCGGCCATGACTGCCGGGCTAGCTGTTCTCCTCTCGTAGGCCGGCTCAGCTCGGCCTCAGCATAACAAAAAGGTCACACTAATTACGAAACATAGTTGCATCTCATCGTCGGTTCATGCAGCGACGACATCATTAACTCAAAAACGTAACGGCTTCTTATTCTTCTTATGAGTTGGGTCTTCTTCTTTTTTTTTCTTTGTATCTTGTCTATAGCAGATTGCTTTGTTCCAAACGAGTCCGGGGTATCTGTTTGAAGACCCTGGACCCGCGGCGAAAACATAGTGAGCTTGAAATATCGTGTCTTACCCATATTGGCACGCATTTAAGTCCTCAAGGTGGGGTGGAAGGTGACGAAAAAAAGTGCCAAGTGTTTTTTTTTTGTAGTTTTCATTGAAAAAAAAGCACACGGCATCAATCTGCAAACAAGTCATCCCAACCAAGGGACCACCGTTTGCTGTAGTAGATAGTGCCAACTTCTGTGAATAGAGGGGTGTCTTGTGGTCAGCATAGTGAATCCTTCGGAGGTTAATCTCAGTTTTCTGTACCGGCGCTGCTACTTTTTCCTTAAAGTAGCTCCTCATTTGTCCTCACGAGGTTGAATTGACACGGTTCCAGATCCACTGTTTCACAGAAAATCTTTAAGTGTCAGGGATTGAACCTAGGACCTCTGGATTTGTAGCTAGGAATTCTGACCACTAGACCACATAGGCAGTCTTCATAACAAGCACATCTTTTTTCGGCAAAATAAATCAAATATTACCCCAGTAGAAGTATAAACTTTAAATTCATACACTTAATAATACCAAGAGTTGTTAAATATCCGTCATTAGCGTAGTGGTATTAGATGAGAAAAATTTTAAATGAAGAGGAAAAGCTATCATTAAATCCCAGGATACCTTTGATAGATATTCAACAACTATTGAGGTCATCATGTTATGAAAATTAAACTATATGTTTCTACTGGATGAATATTTGATTTATAATGTCGAAAAACATTTTGTCTCTAAAACTACAAAAATATTGCCCTTAGATCTCAATTACTACCATCCCACCTTAAGGACACCAACTAAACAACTCTCAAAATTATCTTCGTATTGTGATCCTGTAAAAATTGATTATATTTACTCAAGTAAAGTTATGTAAATTTATCTAACCATTTCCTTTGATCTCAGGAAGAAAATATTTTTCAGCCTATTTTACCTTTTCTCATTACACTGGTAGCCTTTAAGTACAAAGGTGCCAATCTCATCCTTATTGGTTTCACAGGGAAGGTAAAGGTCGATTTCAGGTTGGGTGTACCAAGATGATTTTTTTTTTGTCACAAATGGTTTCTCACTTTCCCTCCACGTAAATGTGGGTGTACTTCCCATAAATACAATCTTTCTCGTTTCTATCCCATTAGGATACATCTTTTCACCTTCATTTTGGTGTGAACCAAGGTTTTAAAAGAATTAACTACTCTTTGGGGATTTCTCTATGTCTCCAAACATGTCTCAGGGGTACTATAGATGCATCTTGTGAATGTGGGGAATGCCAGGCCTCCACCGTGGTTCGGATTCCACGTTAAACTGTAGGTCCTCCATTTCATCTCACAATCACCCTACCATTACACATTAGCGTAAGTGCGTATAACCCGAACGGGTAGTAAGACGCGGTGCTAATAATAATAATA
>CABFVX010003120.1:82001-93824 GCA_902151425.1 Timema shepardi
TGGGGGGGGGGGGGGGGGGGGGGGGGGGGGACCTGGCTCACAAATTGCCTTACCTCTTCATGATACTGTACCCCTGGCAGTTAGGTATGCGAGGTATTTCAGAGGGTACACGCCAATCCGATTAATTTTTATTGGCGATAGAATATATTTTTAAATAATAATTGGTGCGATAAGACATATTAATGAAAATTTTGATGTGATAATAAGAGTTTTCATAATCTTTTCCCTTCCATTGTATGCTTTGTTTAGTCTACCATTAATCCTCTAGAGTAACTGCATTGTGAAATTGTAAAGTTAATTACTCTTCTGATGTTGATGAAAGTAAAGAAAGATATCACGCATTTAAAAGAGTCTTATAAAATATAAATGAAAGATTGGTGACCTAGTCTACACCCCTAACACTATGCTGCCTAGGCGTAGTTCAATAGGAGTATACCCTGTTCTCACTAAGTCAGAGGTGCACCGATGAAATGAGTTAAGATGGAATTGTAGGGTCAATGTTAATGAAGTTTTTATAGCAAAAAAAAATGTTTTGGTTTAAATAAATAATATATTGCTCAAATAGAAACATAGCGTATACTTTTTTTCACATTTTGATATCAACAGGTCTGTTGTTGAATATCTTTCATGAGCGTAGCGGCGTTAGATGACAAACTTTTTAAATGAAGAAAAAAAAATTGTCATTAAATTCCACGACAGATATTCAAGAACTGTTGATATCACCGTGTAAAGAAAATTAAACTAAATGTTTCTATTGAATAATAAATACATATTTGATTTATTTTGACCCCCTTAAAGTGTGGAAATTTAATTTGCAATTCATATATAAGTATATATATTTTTGAAAGAGGAGATTAAAAATAAATGTGTATCAAATTTGGAATTGATTTAACTTAATCTTTAAGCCAGAAGATGTAAAATAAGTTTTCCCAGTGTAGATGTCCACCAGTCTATATGTTCTATATATGGAAATACTATACAGGTCACACATTGCAACCAATCGAGCACAATCATTTTTTATCCGTTCTGTACACTTTAAAAATAAAACCCTATTGTAATTAATTCAAACTGGATAGCAAAAAGAAGGATTTATCTTAGAAAAAGGAGTTCTCACCCGATTTTAAAAAAAGGAACTAAAGGGGTTTGCACTTCTGGATTTGTAAGTATTCATGTGAATTTACTGTAAGGAAACATATTCTGGAATAACACACACTGATATTCTTGATTGCAGGTGGTGTTCAGTCTGGTGAACGAGCCTTTGGGAGGGAAGTTCCGCATCAACCCCAACACGGGCGCCATATCAGCAGCGTCCAGCCTCACCCCCGAGTCCGGGCGGCTCTTCCGCCTGCAGGTACTGGCGAGGGACAAGGGCAACCCGCCACAGAGCTCCACGGGACTGGTGGAGGTCAGGGTGGGTGAGGGACTTGAGGGTGCCACCCAACTGCGCTTCCAGAACAACTCTTATCACGTGGATATCTTGGAGAACTCGCCACCAGGGACGGAAGTCATACAGGTCAGTCCCAAAGCCGATATGTGTGGTACATCCTCCCACCCCCCTTAGAAATTGTTGAACTTCCCCTTGCCATTGATGGACTCTTTAAAATTCATAAACACAAACCTTTGGTACTAATGTGTTCTATTAATAATGATTAACTGTATTATTCTCAATATTTAATGATCACATTTAATTTGGTACATTTAGCATATTAGTATACAATCCACGCCCACTCTTTTCTCACACACATACTTATATCCACATATATATATGCAAGGGCGTAAAAAGCTAATTATTCAAGTTAGTCTAAGCATGGTATATGTATGGAGGGGCAGGGGGGGATTCATTTGAAAGTGGACAAAATATGTAAATTATATATGCACACACATATATATTTATATGACAGAAAATATTGACAGGTATGAGGAAGGAAACATTATTATAGATAATATATCCCCTTATGCATGGAAAAAGAGTGGAAAATCGTTTAAGGAAAACCACTCTCAGTAGACCCTACAGGGATTCACATCCCGATCTCCCCGTATTTAGCAAGCCAGTCTAACATGATAGTGACACCTTAGACCATTCAGCCACTTAAGCAGATTATATAAATTAAACTTGTTTTATTGATCACATAAAACTTTAGATAACTACTTAGATTTTTTAAACTTTGATGTTCAAAACAATTACCACTAGTATTGCCATTGTTAACACAACGCTGATTTGAGATATGATTAAAACTCTACATAAATTACTATAGTTATATAATTTGAGGGAATATTGTCTTGATGTAGCTCAGTGTTAACAATCTTGAAGCCATTCTGGTCACAAATCCCTGTGGTTTGTCTTATAGGTATCCGCAGTGAGGACAGACGGCCGCAGACAAAGAATATCGTACAGTTTGGGCTCCGGTAATGAAGATTCCATTTTCGATGTGGATCCTGGGTCGGGTATGGTCCAGGTGAGGGACTCGCGTGGCCTGGACTACGAGCAGAGCAGGGAGCTGAGACTGGCCGTGGTGGCCGAGACCGAGGGTCCGTTGTTCGGTTACTGCGAGGTGGTGGTACATCTGCAGGACTATAACGACAACCCTCCTTACTTCACGCAGCCACAATACTCGGCTGCTGTTTGGGAAGGAAATAACAAGGGCACTTTCGTCATGCAGGTGAGTGTTGAGTCACCCTCGACCTTAATGGCATACTAGCCTTAAGGTAGGACGAAAGGGAACGGGAGTTTAAGAAAGTATTTTTTTTTTACAGTTTTTGTGACAAAAAATCTTTTTGGCCAAAATTAATAAAATATTGCCAATTTTTATTTTTTTATCCACATAGTAATACAAACAGTTATTGAATATTTCTAATGTAAATCAAATAATTTCACTATGACTTTTTATCTTAATTTAAAAAAGTCTTGGGGAAATTCATTGATGCCCTTGACCAGTTTTCAAGAACTGTTGAGAGAAATATATGTATGAATATATTAAAGAAAGTAATATTTAAATTGTGTGGTTACATAATCAAAATATAAGTAATTATTTAATGAATATTTAGTAAAAAATATTTGGTACAAGGTTCAGAAAACCAGCCAAGGAAAATTATATAAATTAAAGCTAAAGGTTTAAAATTGATACTTCAATGTAATACAACGTGGTAAAGATAGTTTAAAAAAAATAGAAATATGATGCAGCTTGTAATATGATACAAATATTATTGATTAAATCATAAACATATAAATGGTAAAGACTGATAATAAGTCATGGTTCCAAAAAAAAAAAAAAGTTTCATATCAATATCTCAGATTATTTTTGCAATTTTGATTCCTAATTTTAGGTCAAAAGGTGAACAGTCCTATTTTCTTAAGAAGAACCTTATTTAAGATGTAGAAAAGTTATTAAATTATATCAATGTATTCGTGCTTCAAGTCATGTGATTTGCAGGTGTTCCTTTTGATAGATATTATCAATATGGTACATTTAAAATAACACTAATAATATATTAGGATGTTTCGGCAAATTGTAAAATGTTGACCGCAAAAATATTTTTGTATTCTCTCAACTCTCTTCCCATGAAAATTGGACTTTAGTAATTCTGCAGTGACAACCCCACTAACAAATGTTCGTTCCTCCAGGTGACGGCTACTGATGCAGATGAAACCTCCAACTCCCAGGTTCTGTATCACATTGTGGATGGTAACCATGACAACGCCTTTGTGATCGAGCCTCCATTCTCTGGCCTGGTGAAAACCAACATAGTCTTGGATCGGGAGATCAGAGACACTTACAAGCTGACGGTGATTGCGACCGATGAGGGCGTACCTCAGCTGACAGGGACTTCAACGCTCAGGATCAGCATAGTTGACGTCAATGACAACCCACCAACCTTTCCTCCCCATAGTGTCATCAGTGTCAGCGAGGGTGAGTACCTTTTTTGTTTTAACAGTTTCCAAGCTATGCACTTTTGTTTGTCCAGTCGATTGTTTCAAAAAGGGATAGATATATTGAAGAATGGAGGAGATTACATAATAATGAGCTACATACCCTGTGTTAATAACCAGACATTGTTAGGGTAGTCAAATCTCGCAGATTATGGTGGACAGAGCATGCATTGTGAATGAAAGAATCTCTAATTGTACATAAATTCTATTCATGATCCCCTTGTTGTAAAGATGTATATTTTATAGGTAATTTTTCATTATTTTGTAATTTAAGGTTCATATTTTCTTGATTTGTTTCATTTATGAGGAATTTTTGTTGAACAGGTATATTTTTAAATACTATCGACATTTCATAACTATATAAATGCTAATATAATGCACAGTTGGTGAAATCGGAAGATAATGTATGCAATGAACACTGTATCCTTTTTGTATGGTTGTAAAATACACATTCCTGGTGATACATTACAACTAAGTTGGAGAGGGTTGTGTTGGGATGGGGTAGCTATTACATCTCAAGTACATATTTGTAAATCAATGTTATATTTAGCAGAATATGAGACTTAAAAGTGCATCTTTTATTTAGCTGTGTATATTTATTACAAATATTTTTATCAGTTTTAGGTCTTTTTTTTTTAAGTTTTATGTTATTTTTTGATCATTTTTATGCATCAAAATCCTGCCCCTGGTGACGACAATGCAAAGTCTAACCCCTTAGTTTGATCGGTATCACGTTTACCTACTGATCTTATGATATTGTGGTCAATTCCTTAAATGGCAAAAATATATATAAAATTTATTATGTTTCCTCACTTTAGTTTAAAAATAGACAATAAAACAAAGCTACCCATGTTTTTACAAAATAATTACAGTAGTAGTGAGGTTTTCCGCTTAGGAACTTGTAGGATCTATTTTCTAAGCAAGAGTTAATTTGAGTGTGTTTACTAAGAATTCATTTGAGGTTTCAACTGTGAAACCAACATAAGGTACTCATTAAACTGACGAAATATTGTGAAAAGTTGAAGGCTTAAAATGAAAGTGGAAAAAATTTATGTTTCAAATAGGCTAGAAAATTTTATAATTTCTCATATAAAATTATACTTTTAAACTTTTTGTCTTATGAACAAGCTTTTTTTTTTTAAACTTATCATTGATTATCTATTGTGTATAAATTAGATATCTATAATNTAAACTTATCATTGATTATCTATTGTGTATAAATTAGATATCTATAATAAAATATAGGCAAAGAAAGTTTAATTTTGTATTTTAACCAACTTTTTTTTCAAAACCTAAGTCACACCATTGTCTTTAGCTCTTGATTTGTATCAACCAAAGCTTTCAAATTTGACAATATATGCCATTTTGTATTAATTTATTCCTAGCATATCAAAGAAGTTACTATGATCAAAAGGAAAGCCGACATTTATTCAAACATGATCATATTTTAATCTGACGTTTTAGCCAGTTGTACCAACACTTTTTACACGCATACAGTAAACATTATTAGTCAAGGAGAAAGCTACTTTATCTGTTTTTTCAACATTCGCTTGCAAGACCTAAACTATAAAATACTCATTAAGATATTGACCTTGAAGGAGTATAATAAAATATGAAACTAACCGATCTGGACATGATTATAAGTAGATTTTCCTTCGTGCTCTTCTAACGACTTGAACACCAGTTTTTTTTTTAAATTTATAAGCGCGGTGGTTTGCAGGTTTAGAAAGACCTTACTCAGATACTTGCGTCAGATTCCGAATGGACTAAGGAGTTAGACTCGCTTGCTGATGATAGGAAAGGTTCAAGTTCCAGTCATGTCTACTAAGGGTGGTTTTTAATAAATTGTTTCCCACTCTCCTTACGTGCAAATGCAATTAAATAATCTCTAAAATGCTTCTTTCCCCATCCTGATTATCATATATGTCTATAACCTGAACGGTTAGTAAGACGCGGTGATAAGAAGAATTAAAAGGTATTAGAAAACAAAGGTCAAAGACAAAATAGTTTAGTATGAATGTATTGAACACCGCACTCCATCTTCCCCCTATATTGTCCTCCAAGAAGATACCCACCTCTGTGGCGTAGTTGGCTAACGCGCTTGTCGTGTTGAGCTCTACTGCTGAGGACGGGGAGATCGAGGTTCGAATCTCGGTCAGGTGAACTGGGGGTGGTGTTTCCGAAATGGTTTTCCACTCTCCCTCCACGCAAATGCGGGTTCACTTCCTCTAATTCAACCTTCCCAATTCCTAATCCATTAGAGTAATGAGTACTTAAAGTGTATAACCCGAATGGGTAGTAAGACGCGGTGCTAAATATTATTATTATTTTTATTAATATAAATCTAAGAAGATGCAAAATTTATTTTGAATCAACGGTACTATATATATATATATAATACCGTTGATTCAAAATATATATTTATCCACTCTTTTTAGTTTTTTCGGTCATAGTTGTCTTCATTTTAACACTTAAATGGGCTCCACAATAAAGAGCTGTAACGTCCAGAAATCTCGCTTTATTCAAAAAGTGGTTTGTTTTTAAAATCTATAGCCCGAGCCAAAATGAATGTAAAAAGTCCCTTTATCAATAAAAGCTTCACATTTTAATTTCCACAATTAAAAAAAAAAGTTGAAATAAGAGTTTACATTTTCAACTAAACATCTTATGTGAAATTTTACAGTTCCAATATCAAATTAAGTGCTTGAAAACATAAATTTAGTCTTTGTCGAGAACATAAAGTTGTTTTAAAAATGTGGTCACAATAGAACATTTTAAAATAATATAGATTAGTTTTAGTTGTTTTGAAGATTCATAATAGTTGTTCTCATATTAAAAACAGCACTGGGAAGATATTTATTTTCGGATATATGGCATCCTTAAATATACTGGTTGATGCACAAGGAAAAGTTTTGCGACATGGTTGTATGTGATATGATTGCTAGAAAGCATGTCTCCTTTTGAATTTCTCTGCAACTTTACTACATATTCTTAATTTGGCCACTATTCTTTAAGCAAAAGTATCAGAACAGTACCTAAATTAAATAACTAAAATATTCCTTATGCGTGGAGACTTTAGAATCATCTCCAGGCATAATGATTGCAGGTAGTCTAAAGGGTGCGTTAGGTGACATACTTTTTAAATGAAGAGAAAAAGTTGTCATTAAATTCCAGGACAGCCTTGACATATATCATTATTATTATTATTATTAGCACCGCGTCTTACTACCCGTTCGGATTATACACACTTACGCTAATGTGTAATGGTAGGGCGATTGTGAGATGAAATGGAGGACCTACAGTTTAACGTGGAATCCGAACCACGGTGGAGGCCTGGCACTCACCACATTCATAAGATGTCTTGTCAGAGGTGAAGGAAGGGTTTGGTAATCAGATAAATCTTGCCAGGACTGAGGATTGAACCCCAGCCGCCAGCATAAAAGTCTGACACCTTACCCCTAGACCACCAGGTCACCGACTTTTTGACATATATTAAAAAATTGGTTAAGTCCCTGTGGGAAGAAAATTAAGCTCTATGTTTTTATTGGTGAATTATTTGATTTATTTTGACAAAAAAACAATTGTTTTGAAATAAAAACTACAAAAATATTACCCCTGATTCGCATTCCCTACACTCCCATCTTAACATGACGTCTTTCTACCCGTTCAAACTATACGCTTATGTAATAGTTGTGTTAATGTGTTAGGGATGAGGAAGTTTGAATTTAAAGTAAATGTACCCACATTTGCGTGGAGAGAGAGTGGAAAAACAATTGAGTAAAAATCAGCCTCATTACACCCGACTGAGATTCCAACCCCAATCTTCCTGCCATCTGCAGTCCAGTCTATTGCGAGAATGACGCGTTTGACCTTTCAGCCACTGAAGCAAAATTTGCTAGTTAAATCACTCAACCAAACGGGATTGAGGAAGTTATTGACGTAAGTTCAGCAATAAAAGATATCTTTAAAGAGGCCAAAGGTATTACCACATCACCATTGTTACCAGTTTTACAAGAGTTTCTACATAACACGAAGCTTCCAATTGACCATTTCCACGTATATTCCATTCATGGTAGGAATTACTCTCTCAAAGGTCTTTTTTCCTACCAATATCCTACTATATAGTAGATTTATGCTAGGGAAAAAGGCCTTCCAGAAGTCGATTCCTACGGTGAATTGAATATAGGTTCTTGGCTTTGACCTTGGATATTTCTCTTCTGTTCTTCCACTTCTCTCTAGTCTTTACAAGGCTCCCGTAGAAGGAAAGATATAAAAAGAGGTCAACAAGGTCCGCGCGAAACTATTTTTGGGTCTTGGATTTTGACATTTATAGCATTATAAATTGTTACTGATATGTTGTGTTGATGAACCTTTTCTATACAAGAAATAAAAGTGTCTTACCTTCTTCTGTGGTGGCCGCATGGTCTAATGGGCTTCTCTCACAATAGACTAGCCTGCCAATGTCAGAGATCGAGGTTCGAATCTCGGTCGGATGTACTGAAGGTGGTTTTCCCAAAATTGTTTTCCACACAAGTGTAGGTACACTTTCTCTAAATATAACCTTCCTAAAACAATTAGCGTAATTAGAATATAAGCATATAGCTCGAACGGGTAGTAAGTAATATGGGGTGCTAAATATTTAAAAAAATATATGTATGTCGTGTAAGATGCTTGAAGGTGTGTGTATATCTGTGAGTTTGTATACGATCGTTAAATGCGGTGCAGTCAGCGAGAATATTATACAAAGAAAAGTTATTTTAGATAAAATATGGCTATGAAACATTGACAACATAAGTTAAAATGCAGCAATGAAAAATCTTCCGCCGTTTAATCCCGTAGGGCTTATTGTTGGTCTGTCTGTGACCCCGGATGAGTCTGAAGCTATTTGAAAATTTCCTTTTCTTGAATAATACTTTCTTATGCCTTTTTTTGTCATAATGGTCTTAGAACATGCGGGTTGGGAAATTTTACCCTATTTTCCTTTTAATTTGTGTGTGTAAAATGCATGTCAATTAGTCTGGTTAAAAATACTTTTAAATTATATTAATTTTCACAAAAACATCTCATCGGTTGCTAAATTAAAAATAGGTATTTTTATGTATGTATTTATTTATTCATGTAAGATTTTCACCATGAATGAGTTACATTTTTTATAAATTATTCACTTATAAGTTGGTATACCAAAAGTTTCATGTGGGCTTAATTTGTTCAAAGGATAAGGCACATGTTTTTTTGTTTTTTTTTATTCAGTTCTCAGACACTTGAGGTCTGTCTTTGTTTGTGTGAATAGACAAGTTGTGACTCCCGAACCATAAATCAAACCATTTTTGTCCTAGACTATGACAAACAAGTGAGAGTGGAACAAAAGGCGGCTTCCAACCCAACTTGAGTTCTCTTTCTGTATCACACAATGCTCCATTAGATCCATTCAAAGCACAGGCTGATATTTTTGTCTCAAAAATATTTTTTTTTAAACCATACTTTACTCTATAGTGTATCACAATTAAAACTGACTCCAAACGAGCAGTAGTACTTCAAAGCCGGCGTTGTGTGTGCCACTAGCAGCTATGCATAGTTTTAATAAATATACTTTTTCTAGTCGGTGATGGAACTATTTATAGAAGATGTTGGTGCACATTTAAAGTACAAACTATTTAATAAATAAATCAAATAAATTTGGGATCGGATTTATTTGAGACATTCTCTATTTGAAATAATTGGTTTTCGCCCTCACCCCCTTGCTTTTGAAAATCAAGAGACTCAACAGATTGGGAATAATTCACGTTGGTTATGGAATATTATCTGCCTAATTTAAATAACCGTTGTTTTAGTCCATGTTTTTCGCTTCCTCTTTTATTATTCAAAAATTTTATTAGACTTAGTATTGAATTAAATAAACCTAAATTATCAAATAAACTGAACAGGTAGAAAGACGTGGTGCTATAAAAATTACCCAAGTAATAATCACTGGTATGGTGACCTGATGGTCTAGGGATAAGGTGTCAGACTTCTGTGCTGAGGGTCCGGAGTTTAATCCTGGGCCCCGGCACAGATTGATCTGATTACCAAACCCTTCCTTCACCTCTGACAAGAAGTGTATTAATCACAACTTGTGAATGTGGGGAATACCAGGCCTCCACCGTGGTTCGGATTCCACGTTAAACTGTATGTCCTTCATTTCATCTCACAATAACCCTACCATTACACATGAGTGTAAGTGCGTATACAACCCGAACAGATAGTAAGATGCGATGATGATGTTAATAATAATAACATCAATGTGTAATATATATTTATATCGCCCCATTTTACTACATGTTCAGGTTATGCGCATATATGATAATTACTCTAATTGGGTAAGGACGAGGAAGGAAGCATTTTTAGTGGTAATCTATCCACTTGGAGGGTGAGTGGAAATATTTTAGAAAATACCATCCTGTGTAGTCCCAACCTGGATTCAAACACCGTCTTCAGCAGGCCAGTATCAACACAAGATTGACGCCTTAGTTGTCTTACATACACATTTATGATTGTGTGCGATTTCCTGGATCACCGCCCGCAGTGGTGGTCACATGGTCTAAAGTGTCATTCTCATGTTAGAGGGGATTGCCGGTGAGTGGGATATCGGACTTCTAATCCTGGTTGGGTGTATTGACGGTGGGTTTTCCCCCACACTCAGCGCAAATGTGGATACATTTCTTCAAACTATACTTTTATCCTTACTCCATTAGTGTTGTTAAATGTAGCAGCAAAAAAAAATTGTAGATTTAATTTTTTCGTGATGAAAAGGCTGAGGTTCGAATATTGTCCTGGGAACACGAGAAAAGGCCAATGTTTTTGCAATTTTTAAATCAAAACATTTTTTGTCCAAATTATATAAAAAATTGCTCCAGTATAAGCATAGAGTTTAATTTTCTTCACATGTTGAGATCAACAGTTATTAAATATCGGTCATGAGTATAGCGACATTAGATGACAAACTTTTTAAATGAATAAAAAAGTGGTCATTATATTTCCAGGATATTCTTGATAGATATTCAACAACTATTGAGATCACCATGTGAAGAAAATTAAATTCGTTGTTTGTACTGAAGAAATATTTTATTTATTTTGACTAAAACATGTTTTTGATAATATGAAAATAGCAAAAATACCGCCCTTAACTCGCGTTCCCTATATTCACATCTTGACAACCCTTGCGTTGTACGCAATTCAAAACCAGCCCATACGAACCATGATCATTTTTAGACAGTATGTTGGTAGGCTAGGCCAAAGTCTGGGAATTCATAGATTCCAGGGAAATTTGCCATTGACGAGCAAAAATAGTATGGTCCAATTTTCATTGTAAGAACCTTATATGACAGCTAGAAAATCTATTAGATCTACTTATATATATATATATTATATAGGTTAGGTCATGTGATCTTCATCTGTCGCCTTAAATAGATATTAGCATCACTGCATCTCTATTCAAAGAGCCTTTAATCATTCTAACATTTATATACTACATTATCAATAGCATATAGTAAACTGTCACTGCTGACCACAAAAAAAAAGTTTTTCTTAAAAAGCCTTTTCTAGGAAAATTTGACTGTAAGCTATGCCACGATCAAATTGGGTGTAAATTATGAGTCTCCAAGTCTCTGCAAATGGGGGTCAGTCTCGTATGTAAATAGTAATTGTTAGTACCCGACCTACGCCAACAAGTGTCTTGGTGTTGTTATTTACGGTGTACTGTAGTCAGTCGTAAAATGCGTCTTGCCTCCTGTTAGCCTGTCATGAACACCCTGCCCCACTTACAGCACATACAACAACCTTACTTGATAGCTACACTAGGATCACCATGGAAACAACATTACTTAATACCTACACTAGTATCACCATGGAAACAACCT
>CABFVX010003121.1:0-42010 GCA_902151425.1 Timema shepardi
CATTTCATCTCACAATCACCCTACCATTACACATTAGCGTAAGTGCGTATAACCCGGACGGGTAGTAAGACGCGGTGCTAATAATTCTATAATAATTCTAATAATACTTAGCACTGGGTCTTAATACCTGTTCGGGTTATATACTTAAGTACTTATATCGCTAAGAGTTGGGCATTGGGAAGGTTGAATAAAGATCAGAGGGAAACCGCATTTGCGTGGAGGTAGAGTCCTAAACCATTTAGGAAAAAAACACCCCCATTTCACCAGAGCGAGATTCGAACCTCAATCTCACTGTCCTCGGCAGCCTAGCTCAACACAAAACTTGTGCGTTAGCTAACTATGTCACTGAGGTGGGCTATATACTGTATCGACACAGAGAAAAGAAACAGGGAAAACAAGAAAGTTTGGAAAAGTTAAGGATTTTTCAGATTAGAAGTTTTGCCGTCATCTTGATTTAGGATATTTGTTTTGTATTTGTTGCAGGTTGTATAAATTCTGGTCGTTGCGGGAACAGCCGGATTACAATGTCCGCAACCCCCTGGTCGAGAGGGGCAAGGCTCACTCGACGATCACTCCAGACGACTCTGAGTTCCACCCCATCGACATCAACTGGTGGTCAGACCAGGTCAGTTATCAGGGACATTGTTTTGAAGAGATGTGAAGCTATCATCATAATAATGTTTCCAGGCAGTGGCCAGGGCAGTTTACTAAAGTGCCTTCATTCCACTCTCTCCTTTACCATCCTTCCTCACTCTCTTTCATTCCTCTCCTATCACTCGCACACTTACTGGTATTTGCTCCTCCCGTATACCTTGCCATCTTTTACCTCCAAACTTCAACTACATAATCTCCTTGTGATTATTTCCTTTTCTTTCCTCATTAAATACTTGTAGCATCTCAACTGTGAGCTGTCGGTGACCTGGCGGTCTAGGGGTAAGGTGTCAGACTTCTGTGCTGGCGGCCGGGGTTCAATACTCGGTCGCGGCAAAGATTTATCTGATTACAAAACCCTTCCTTCACCTCTGACAAGACATATTGTAAATGTGGGGAATGCCAGGCCTCCACCGTGGTTCGGATTCCACGTTAAACTGTAGGTCCTCCATTTCATCTCACAGTCACCCTACCATTACACATTAGCGTAAGTGCGTANCATATTGTAAATGTGGGGAATGCCAGGCCTCCACCGTGGTTCGGATTCCACGTTAAACTGTAGGTCCTCCATTTCATCTCACAGTCACCCTACCATTACACATTAGCGTAAGTGCGTATAACCCGAACAGGTAGTAAGACGCGGTGCTAATAATAATAATAATAATAATAATAATAATAATAATAATAACTGTGAGCTGTAAGATAATTTGTTATAAAAACTAGAGGTAGGCTAATTCCACTGTTTTACAATTTATTGAATTCAAATTTTTATTCTAACAATGAATCTCAAGTCTTGAGTTAAAAATCAAATCTCGGAAAAAAATTATAAACATGTTATAACTATCCATACACTAATTTATTGATATTTTGATATACACTTAATTACTCTTACTTCTTAATAAAACTAATCCAATATTAACCTTATGTTACAAAATCTATTTTGGTCCCCTTGCTGCCATCTAAAATCAACAAGTTTTTATTTTTTGTTGCCATGGAAAATTATGCATACATAAAGCTATAATAATATATAAATGTCCCCCAAAATGTTGACACTAATCAGAAACATTCTGATTTTTGATGACATTTATGTTGATTAATCACTTTCTCAAAATCTGGATATAATAAAACCCCATTACGTGTTCTTTACCTTACATCCTTTACTGTTTCCATTAAAGGTCCTGGGAAGTTTATTTGTTTAACACTCATGAACAATAGGAGTGTGCGAATTTTTGAAAACTTCAACTTTGCTTCGACTTCGATTTGAGAGTAAAAGTCCAGATTTGACAAATACAAGGCTTCATCAAAAAAATATTTAAAGTTAAAACACACATTTCTGTTTATTTCTAATAATTTTATGCTGTTATTTCCATAAGTAATTTGTGTTAGTTAAAAAAAAAAATCAAATTACATTTGGTTCTCTCTCTTCTCAATATTCATGTATTTATTTCTGTTTATGTCTCATTTGACTCTGGTTAGTCACAAACTGTTCTTAGTTATATCTTCCACTTCTATTATGTTGGTTATAATTTTGATTATTGGCTTTACCTTGCTCATGGCCTGAAATTTTATTCCAATCTCCATCGTATTCCCTTTGCTTACTGATAGTTTCAGGGTGTCCTTTGCTTTACCTGTTTTCAAATTAATTTGTTGTTCTGTTATTTCTGCCCATTCAGCAGCTTCTGTTTGTATATAAGGCTCTGTGAGTACTCTGATTTTGAGCTTCAAGCCAAGCTCGTCCTAAAAGCTCATGATTGATATAAAAAGTTTTGTAGTTTTGTCATTTTCGAGCTTCCTCTTGATATAATTACAAATCAATTTTTAAAACTCAATGGTAAGTATAAGCTATTTAATCTAGATGATATTGGCGGTTTCATTTATAAATCATTTGGTAATATAACAAATTACCCGCTTCGGTAGACTCGTAGTCTAACGTGCTGCTCTTACAATAGTCTAGGCTGCCGATGAATACGTGGAGATTGAAATTCATCTCTCCAGCACATGTACCGAGGATGGGTTTTTCCAAAATGGTTTTCTACTTTCCCTATATTTAAATGTGGCTACACTTTCTCTAAATATAACCTTCTTAATCCTTAAAACCATTAGCATAATTAGTAAATAAGTGTATAACTCAAACGAGTAGTAGGCTAAGACACAATAATAAACATAAAACTTAACACATTGCTTAAATGCATATCAAATTTCACATTAATAATGTAATAGAGCACTACATACTTAACAGAACACTGTAAGACTTAATGTTCACAATTAAAACGGGGACCTGGCGGTCTAGGGGTAAGGTGTTGGACTTTTGTGCTGGGGGTGCGGATTTCAATCCCCGGTCTCGGCACAGATTCATCCGATTACCAAACCCTTCCTTCACCTCTGACAGTACGTGTATTAATCACAACTTGTGAATGTGGGGAAGGCCTGGCCCCCACCGTGGTTCGGATCCCATGTTAAAGTGTAGGTCCTCCATTTCATCTCACAATCACCCTACCATTACACATTAGTGTATGTATAACCTGAACGAGTAGTAAGATTCGGTGCTAATAATAATACACAAACACAATATAAAACGTATTTATGTAATTTTCGGGGTACATCAGTCACCTTCTTCAGCAGAAGATATTCAAACATAGATTGGATTATGGCAGCATAAATATGTAGGCCTTGTCCTTCTATCCTCCTTTCAATGTTAAATTTTATACAGCCTTTGGCGCCATTTTTACTTTGTACTAGAGCTCTAAAACAACTTTCTTTGGCTGGACTAAGTCAATATTTTCATCTATTTTGGATTATCCTGGATTAAAGTTGCATTTCCATGACAATTCATTGAAAATAAAAATCGCTAGATAATCGATGGTGACGGAAGCCAACCTGAAAAGATATTTAGGTTAGGCTTAGATAATAACGAACAAACTTCTCTCTTCATTTTTTATTACTAAGGACTTGCAAAGGTTAAATTATTTTTAGGGAAAAAGTGGTGTTATTTTTCTCAATAATAGATGACATAATATGCTGAAAGTAAATACAAGTCATATTAGTATTCATTAAAAAAACTAGGATATATCTGTCTACATTTTTCTTTCATATTGTGTATTTAACCATTTATTTACAAACTCAGAGAAAAATAAATACACACACAACATTTCACACTTAGTAATGTCAGACATGATATCTCAATATCATTAGCTTCCAGTGTTACAAATAGCAATACCTTTTTGGAATAATCTATTATCAATTTATGTTTAGACCAAACAATAATAACATTGAAACATGTTGTCATAGAACACTAAACCACCATCAAATAAGGAGAGGGGAATAAAATAAAGAAGATTTAATTTTGCCAAACATGATCGCCTGTAGCAATTAATGTCCTTGCTTGGACCTAGCATAAGATCTTTTAAAAGCTGGAAGGAAATAATGGATCTGTCAAAATAAAAAAAAAGACACACCAAAATACATGAAAATACTTGTATATTCTGTGATTCCTTTTATACCTTTAAAATCAGCAAAAACAATTACTATCCCAACAAATGGAAGCCCTGGGGTAGCGCTATCGCCAGTGTTACCATGTTGACAATTATATCGGATGTCATAGTATTTTCCCAGATTACAAAGAACTTGTGTTTATTTAGAAAAAAACCTTAAATTTATGTTATTCATTTGAAGACAGTAGAATTCGTGTAAAAATTCACTTTTATTTCAAATGGGAATTTTGAATGTCCCTAATTATTACAATTTTCATTCTTCTAACTTTTTCACAGTTACACATTGTTTTAATTTTCGGAAATATTCGTCTTTTTTTTAATACTAATGGAAATTTCTCAAGTAAAATTTGTTTTAGAGCTCTAATACTGCTTTTTCATGCTTCAGAACCAATTAAAATGATAGGATGAAACTAACTACCAGGCCCCAGACCAGTAATTTAACACTTAATTTAATGTATGAATGTCATAATGAATAGTTTAAGAATGTTAAAATTTAGTCATTATTTGTATTTTATATTATTATATTATATTTATCTTTCCTCTTAGAGTCATAATAATTCCAAGATTCGGAATAAAAGTTAAATTGGAGTTTTGGATTCATAAAATAGTGGATTTAACCCGACTCTAATACAATTTATATTTGAAAAAGGGCTAGTAAAACTATTTCTGTGTATATCTTAAATTTAAGATTTTTTGAAATCTTCAGAATTCGAGGAGCCTAACCCTTTTATTGACTGCAGATGTAGTTTAATAGTTAAGGAAATAAAAATGACAATTTTTTGGTTCTCAGGCCGTGATAATTGCTCGTTTCTGTGGAGCAGTGTCTGTGTGCGCGGTGGCCAACCTGCGCAACTTGCTAGGAGAGTCCCCAGAGTTCCTGGCGGGCCAACCCCAGGTGTCAGCCCTGTGCAATCCCCAAGGTTTCCTCAGTCTCGAGTGCGAGTCCCTCCTCACCTCCAACAAGAGACTCGCCGAGGAGGATGATCACTGGGTGAGTCACCTGCTTGCTACATTAGGGTAAATACCTCCTTAAAATCTTGTCACTAAATTCTCTAAGGAAAAATACATTTTTTCATAATTATGTTTTATTGGCTTTTAAAAAATCTTTAATACCTTGGTAAAAAATGTGCACTAAATGATTTTTCTGTATTTACTAAATGAATAAAATACTATTTATCTTTCAAATATTACATTTGCTAGGGGTATGCAAAGTCGACTTCTTTTTAATTAAAGGGAACCCAGATCGAATATGTGAAATATTCCCAAAGCTTAAGGATGTGCGAAGCTTTTAAACCTGCACCTAGGTCACAGAGAAGGAAAGAACAGAGCCACAGCCGCTAGGTTAAACGTGTTGCTCTTCTTTTCGAGGCTTTACTCCTTCAATGTTGGGATCACTAGGTGCGATACTCATTGACTACAGCACAATCATGTGAGCATTTATTAAACGACTCACTTTAAACTCGAATGTACTAGAAGGCAGATACAAAATATGAGCTCCTCAAGTTACCATGTTGGCTGGCGGTCACCGATGAAGCTTTAGGTAGCGCCCTCCCCCGTCGTTAACACTCCACCCCCCTCGTCAATAAGTACCCTAATCCTGCCACACAAATATATTTACTCTGATTGCATATTACAAAGAAAATTTGAAACATAATAGGCCTTTTCTTTGTTTTCTTTTTTTCTAAGGGACTGGCTGTCAACTGCAATTATTTATTAAGGAGCACTGAGAAGAATTGCAGACGTTTAGAAATACTAATTTATTTAAAAAGGGGTTAAATCTTTTTTGACATTGTTTTCACCAAAATGAGGGTGAAAGTTCTGGCAAGTTAAATAATTTTAATTTTAATTATAAAGTGTGTTTTAAATGTGTGATATCTTATATAGAGCTGTATAAAACAATTCCACAAATTGTGACCCTATCAAAACATGACTATATGATAGAGGAAGACTAGATACCATACCGGGTGACCACTATTGCAGGTCTATAATATCTATTTTATTTTATGTATTTAAAAACATTACTGTTTACTTGAAATAATTTAAAAACTGGTATTTCCCCGGTATACATTAAAATTCCCACACTCAAGTTATTAAAGTTTAAACAAAAACATAGGATAGTTTTAATTAATTCTAAGGGTTTCTGTTATTTAATATTACATAGTAAACACTAAAGTTAAACTATTGTATTTTGTGTGAGTACATGCAGACCGGATAGTGACATTAAGATATTGCAGACAAATGAGCCGCTCAGACGTCTCGCGGGCCGCTTGTTTGTGAATCCTGCCTCCTTATTTTTCAACCTTGGAAGGGGGTTCTGTCTGTTAATAAAAGTTAAATAATTTTGAAATTTTAATTAATGATATAGGGCCCATATATATATATATAAAACTATGCACAGTTTATTGAAGCAATTATTCAACATATTATATACTATACACTCTATTTATCTTAAGTTAGCAAGCTTTCTTTTATGAATTACTATCCATCCAACACGGCGTTGTCTGTTATCCACTGTGGTGCACACTGTTCTTTTAGCACCGTGTCTAATAACTCGTTCCAATAATATACATGTATACAAATGACTCTAGTGTGTTACTAGTGAGAAAGATTTAATTTAGAAGAGGTTTTACCCACATTTGTGTAAATAGAGTGGGAATCAATTTAGGAAATACCACCCTTAGTACACCCGGCCAGGATCAAACTATGATCTCGCCATCATCGGCATACTAGTATATTGCGAGAGTGAAGTCTTAGGCCATGCGCCCACTGAATCGGGTTTTAATAATAATAATATAACTTCTACAAGTCTTACCATACTAGTTTATAAATCAATATATTTTTAATCTAAAACTATTCTAAAGCATAATTTTAAACATTCCCTTTCCCGTCCTGAATCCTGATATTTTGACTCATTTCCCATCTCGAAATAAAAAAGTAATTCTCGTTCACCGCTAAAAAATATATGGTGACTATAACGCTACACAGTTAAATCATTGATAAAATGTTTCATCAAACAATTTGTTGGTGATATTGCATTCCAATCTGATAAATTCATTTAATTTCACAATAGGCATTTTATTTACTTCAGAATTTTTTCAGGGGAATATTAATTAGTAACTCATATACCAGTTTAAAATGGAAATTTATAAAAACTATTGTCACCACGGTTTTATAACTTTTCTGGCTATACACACTGATTATGATAATTAGCTTTGAATGAGGTAGGTTGAATTTAGTGCAAGCGTATCCCATTTGCATGAAAGGAGAGTTGAAAACCATTGAGGGAAAACCACTTTCAAATCATTACACCCCACTGTTATTTGAACCTTGATTTTGATATTATCGGCAGTGTAGTCTATTGCGAGAATGACACTTTAGACCATGTGATCACCCAAGAGGACAAAGGATGGCAAGAATTGAATACAAGTTAGTATTTTAAATATGAATGTGCGAATACGAATGTGTCACTTTGAGCCGAGTTTGAATGAGAACATCAGAGTGTTTTTTTTAAGTTCGCGTAGAGTAGAGCATTATTATTTACAAGAAATATTTCAAGTTTAATTTCTGGATTAGATACATGCACAAACTTTAAATAAGTAAGTTACCAAAAAAAAAAAATTGTGAAAAAAAATTATAATCACACACATTTGAATTTTTAAATAAATGTAATATAATAGTTGGACGATTTTTATTTAGTTAGGTGAAAGGAAATATTGTGGAACTTTTATTTTTTATGAAATTACATTTTAAAATGGAATCAAATTAATCAAACTAGGAATTATTGAGAAAAAGATTTATAATTCCATGTACTAAAATGTTTCTAGTTTTGTAAAAATCTTTGAGTCTAGTTCAAACAGCTACTAAAATTCAATTCAAACTCGAATTTTATAGTATTCATACACCCTTACGTTTAACTGAAAATTACGAGAAAAGATAAATACAAAGCCATGATTTAATTCTAAATCAAATTCAAATCTTGTGTTTTCCCAAATTTTTGTCAATATTGTATTTGCGGCTTTCAGGAGGAAACCAGCGTTGATGAGAGTGAGGAAGACGAGTCTCCGTTTTTGTCCCAGGGCTCAGCCTTCCTACAATCCGCGGTGTACCTTGTGACCGATATGGAGCGCTTCCAGCCCAAGAGAAAGAGGCTCCGGGTGCTCCACAGGACCTATCGCCTCTTGGGACTCAAGAGCACAACCCCCGAGGAGCTCTACTCCAGAAAGGTGCGAGATATTTATTCTTTGGATGGTATACTCGAGTCCTGGGGACCTTAGAGTTTCGGAGTCATCAAGTCTTGTTACCCTCAAGGCCCATAACCCTTGAATTTTATATTCTTCACGTCTTGTAACCCTAATGTTGGACCCTTGAGTCCTTAAGTAAATTTTAGTAAATATTTAATTCAAGATTCTTTTTAAATATATTAAGTATATATTTGAAATTTGTTTTAGATCTATAATACTGCCTTTCAGTTATTTATTGGTATACTTGGAGTTGAGACACGCCCTTAATGATTGAATTGAAATATTTCACATCAATCCAACTGTCAATTTCTAAGGTTTCTGTGCTATAGATTGACAACGAAGAGTATGACGAAGCTCTTTCGCTTGCCCATGCGTACAACTTGGACTGCGACCAGGTCTACCAGCGACAATGGAGGAATAGCGAGGTCTCTATTGACACTATCCACAATTTCTTGGTGAGTCGGCAAACATATGGGCACACCCTAACTTTAATTTCATCTTATCATTAATTATCAATTTCTCTTTTCTCTCTTTTGGTTTCCTTTTTTAGGAAGTTTTAGTGTGATATTACACTCCCTGCTGTTAATTTCTGATAGAATAAAATTAAGGTCTTCAGATTGGAGGGTAGCGATCAATTTTCTTCAAAGGCAGCCATAACTTATTTATATAGTGATAGCAGTGTAAAGTGTGACCTAGGGGTGTGCAAAGTCCACTTTTTCAATTAGAATCTTTAAGTTGATTAATGCATGAACAAACATGAAATTGTGGTTATTTATATTAATTTTTGCACTAAAATTACTTGGATATTTTTTTTTATTGCACAGTTGTTTGTAATATCTATCTAATTCTGGCAAATCAAGTTACTATCACAACAGGCATTTCGATTTCTCAAGTCTGTATAGAATATTAATTCGTAATGTACAAAACAGCTCCGAATGGCTATCATTGAACATAAATGCAGTATTTTAGTGGTCAATATTTTTATTGATGGCCGAAGCTTTGAAGCCAAAATTTGTTTCAAAGCTTTGCACACCCTTTGTGTGAACTTTGTTAGTCTTTTAATTGTATTGTGTTCGTTTACTTTTACGAGGTGTGGCTACTAAATAACCAGACTCATTTTCTTTCCACTTACTTGAGGTCTCTGCAACAGCCAGCAGGGTCAGATATTGATCTATGTTATTTCTTTCCTCTACCTTCCATATTTCAAGGTCATGTGACTAACAGTTCAGCTGTAGCCTTTGTTCGAAGTGGATCGTGTACCTGAGCTCGGTCAGAATTATGTTGATGGTAAAAGGTGAGCAGCGTGTCAACGTGAAGTTTCTTGTAAAACTTGGGAAATCCGCTACAGAAATGTACAATTTGTTCAAATTAAGTTTATGTTGATCATTGTTTATCTCATACTCAAGTGTTGGATTGGTTTAAAAAATTTGAGGAGAGGAAACAGATCCAAGACGTTCTGCGCCCCGACCATCCTCGCACATCAAAAATAGATGTTAATATTAAAAAAGTGAGTGAAATTGTTTGAAAAAATCGACACCTGAGAATTTGAGCAATTGCTGACTTAATATCGATAAGTAAATTGTTCTACAAATCTTACATGAAAATTTACACATGGAAAAAAAGTTTGCTCTAAAATGGTTACAGAACTGCTCACTCCTGAGCAAAAGGAAACTCAAATGAACATTTGTGCTGACATCCTTCATGACATTGAAAATGATCCAAACTTTATAAAAAATGTGGTAACTTGTGACGAACCGTGTTTTTTTCAGTCTGACCCTGAAACTAAGCGTCAATCCATGCATTGTAAGAGTCCCAGTTTACTGAGACAAAAGAAAGCACAAATGAGCAAGTCAAAATTTAAAGCAATGGTGATAGTTTTTTTGGATATCCGAGGAATTGTTCACATTGATTGGGCACTTGAAAGTCAGGCTGTTAACCAGGTTTACTATAACCAGGTTTTGACAACCCTTCGTGAATGCATAAGAAGAAGAAAACCGGAAATGTGGAAGAATGGCTTGTGGATTCTTCATCAGGACAACGCACCAGCACATAAAGCGCTGTCTATCCAGAGGTTTTGGGCAAAGCACAAGATTCCGGTGTTGAAACATTCACCTTACTCACCTGATCAATTCTTGTGTGACTTTTTTCTGTTCCCGAAGATTAAGTCTGCACTAAAAGGAACTCGTTTCGAGTCTGTTGATGCTGTGAAGGAAAAAGTGACAAAGCTCATGAACAGCCTCTCAAAAAAGGACCTGGAACATTACTTCCAATAGTGGAAAATTCTTATGATGAGGTGTAGGGATCTGGGTGGGGACTACATTGAAGGTGATAATATGTCCATTGAGTAATTTTGTAAATACAATTTTTTAGCACATCAGTTCGGTTATTTAATAGCCAAACCTCATATATGTTTCTATCCAAATTTCCTAAAAGTACCGTCTTAGAAAAATTTAACAAATAATTTAGTTCTACAAATAAATTTGTAATTTATATTTAATATTCACTTTCTTCAGGCTTGTAGCTTATTTTGGAGGGAACATTTTTAATTTGCCAAATCGTTATTAAACTCATGTTATCATTGTAATAAACAAAAAACTTGTCACCGAGGAAAACTGGGGAAATGTGAATTTTGAATATATTGTAAACATTTTGTCTAGAAAACCGGGGAGTATTATAATATGAGGTTGACCTCGGCTAGGATGTCCAGCGACCTGGGAAACAGGGAAAAGGAAAATAATTTGATTGGTCATGTGAAAGTCAGGGGTTTTCCCTTATTCACAAAAAAAAAAACCCAACATTCACAATGCTCAAAATAAAAAAGTCTTCCCCTTGATACATATTGCTAATCTCTTTTAACACAGTTGTCCCCTTTTGAGCGTACTAATCTCGATAGACAACATGCGATTTTCGTATCTTTCCATCTCTCTACCACACAACTTCAGCCTAAATTGAGTCATGGCTTTGTTTATATGCATGTATTTGATTAAATTACTTAAAGGGAGAATAAGCTAAAAGTATGTATCTCACAATAATATTAAACCATGCTGATGTAAGACCATCTTTTAATGTCTCAATATGATCCAACCTGCTTCGCCAGCATAGCTAGCTAACACCCTAGTTTCGTGTTAAGATAGACCGCCGATGATGGGGAAATCGAGGTTCGAATCTCAGTCGGGTTAACTGGGGGTGGTTCCTATACAGTTTTCCACTCTCCCTCCACACAAATGTAGGTTTATTTCCTCTAAATGTACCTTCCTTATTACTAATCTATTAGCGTAATTAATACTTAAGCGCATAACCAGAACGGGTAGTAAGGTGTGGTGCTAAATAAAAAAATAAAAATGATCTAACTGAAATTCATCTTGGATCACACTACCTAACACCCCATTGTTTTAGGCTGAAATCTTGTATCACCTGTATGTAATGACATAATTTCACAATATGTGTTCATAATAGAGATGAGATGCTCGAATCCCTCCAATCCTATAAAATTTGAGAGATTCGAGATTGAACTCAAAATTCAATTGTTCAGGAATTACATAGATTTATGTAATTATAAAAAAATAACAATTTAGCTTCATTTATATAAAAAATAAAAGAACAAAATCACCAATATTTTTTAATAAATTCACTCACAGAAAAATAATTTATTTTTTAATGTCTTCTTTGTTCTTGAAACGTAATAGTAAAGACAAATGTCAATCTGTTTGCATTTTTAAAATTTACTTTTCATTTTTTTGACAAAATAAAAATTCACTTTTGAAGATTCAAGGATTCAAATTTGGATTCGAGATTCGAAAGAAAATTTTGTATTCGGTTTCAAGAAATATAGAATTCAACCCATCTCTAGTTTACAATTATTATTATATTAAGTTGTAGTCCTAACAAATTAATGTTAGTAAATAGTAATATATAATGACTGATCTGACGCCTTCTTAGCCTACTCGCTAGCGTGTCTGTCTACTGAGACAAGGGTCCCAGGTTCGATTTTCATTATAGCCATAAAATTGATCATTGTTGAAATGTGGGCTTACCCATTCACATTGATAAATTAACGGCTGAGGACTGGTTGTGTGCCTGTACTCTTCTTAAGATAGATTATAAGATTAGGAAGCTACGGCAGGCCTAGCAAGTCGGTAGGGAAAAATATATGGCTTGAATAAATAATTGACCACAGGCTGGGAACAGTAATGGATGTAAGTTAAAAATATGTAATGACTGGAAAGGCATGACATTTTCTATGGAAAACTTGGAAAAGTCAGAGAATTTTTAAAGACACCATGTCGGTGGTCTTGGGATAAAGTGCTCGTCTCAAGACCCTATGTTCATGGGCTCAAACCCATCTGGGGTTGACAAATTTTCTTGAGTGATACAAATCATTAGCACACCTTACTTCAGATGGTAAATAAAGCTGTCGATCCCATGTCAAATGTTACATGTAAAAGAACCCTAATTTGTTGCTACTAGAAAATTCTCCTGTGCTAATATAATCAACCAGTTTTAAAAGTACTCATTAAATACCTCAAAAAATGAAGAATATATATATAAGATTCGAGAAAGTATTTGATTCAAGATTTTTTCTTTTTTTTTCTTTCGTATTTGGAATTTTAATTTGATTTAGAGCTCTAATACTGCTCATCAGTGGTTTAGCCCCATCATAATTTATTATTAGACATACTTAGCAAAAAATGTCAATCTTATTTACTGTTATTATTTTCTATTTCCTATTAAGTTCATTAAATTTTACAAGATTCAGACCCGAAATCAAGACCCAAAGGTAAAATGAATATTTTGATTCTAAAAATAGTGATAATGACACAATAGTTTTTTAAAAAATGTTAATTTGGTGTTGTTTTAACCCCAGAGCAAGATCACAAAGCGCTCGTGGGTCCTGAACGAGTGCGTGAAGCGAGTACCCGAGACGTTTGCCGCGGCCAAGGAGCTGCTCCTGTATGGTCTTCAAGTGACAAGTCTCGAAACACTGGTGGCTATCGGGGAAGGTTTGAATGATGACTGCCTAAACTTTGTAGCACACATGGCACCAGTTCCTGTTTCACTTGATTCAGATTATATTAAATACTAGCATTAAATAACATGTTTATAAGCACATGACAAGAACAAGAAGTGATCAGAAAGTGATCAGAAAGTACATGAGCAGACTACATCCACACAGATTTTACTACGGTAGTAGGTTTCAAGCATAGACATAATAACGTCCATGATTGATCTTTGTAATATCGATATATCACCAAGGTCGGGTCAAGTTTTTCCGAGTATATTTACAATTTGCAGGCATTTAAGTGAAACGGCAACTGAACTAACATGAAAGTAGTATCGAGAATCATAATTTTAAGATTGATTTTCAAATATTTCAATACCAGTAAGAATCGAGGGTATTGAGGTATTTAGGAAGTTAGGTGTGTGTGACGCTTGGAAACTTTGTGTTGACTTTGAAACAAATATCAGCTCTGACTTCACTTGAAAAAAAAAATCAGGTTACACACTTATGTACTAATTACTCCAATGAATTAGGAATTGGAAGGTTATATTTAGAGGAAGTGAACCAGCATTTGCGTAGAGGGAGAGTAGAAAACCATTTAGGGAAAAAACCTCAGTTCAACCGACCGAGATTTGAACCTCGATCTCCCTATCCTCGGCAGTCTGGTTCTACACAAAACTAACGCATTAGCCAACTACGCCACTGAGAAGGGTATTTTTACATCACATACCAATACACAAATTATAAAACCTTTCAAATTTATAACTGTTTTTATTCTTACGTTTTCTTGTATGGCAAATTAAGTTATGAAATTATATATTGGGGAAATATTATCTCGCTAAAAAATTTTTTACAATTTTTTTTTGTAATTGTTAGTATAATTTTTGTTCTTAAAGACATGAGGTTTGAATCCATTTTAATTATTTTTCAATTTTTTTTTTTTTTTAGCTTTCGTTTTTTTAGCACTGCATATAACTACTCTTTTTGATTGTATGCTTATGTACTAATTGCACTAATGGTTTTAAGAATTTTGAAGGTTACCTTAATAGGAATTGTACCCGCATTTGTGTGGTGGTAGAGGGGAAACACATTTTTGAAAAAACCCTAAATGGATGCCATTCCAAATGCTAATATAGATGCATTGGTTGTGTCTCAGTACATATAAATGTGATAGTGGTGTATTTTGCGCATAGTTAGAATTGGTTATTTAAATGCTACCTCATTCATTATTTTGAGCTAAAAATATGTTTTCTTAGCTTTATATTAACCGATGATTAATATTACCATCAATTAAATGAAATGTGGCTTTGATATTTACTGGTGCTTAGTGGTGCTGACTAAGTAGTTGTTAATCGTAACATAAAAGTGTCTCGAGTTTGGTGTACCCTTCTTAACAGAATAGAAGATAGAATTAACTTTATACATTATTAGTATTGTTAATGAACTTTAAATACAAATGTGACATTAATAGACTTGCCTTAGTCGTAACTTTTTTACAATAATTTTTACAAAAAATTTCTGGAAATTTATTTTCCATTCCTGAATTTTGAAAACATCCAATTTTCTAAAGTTTGTAATCTCGCACAGTCCTAATTAATTATATTTGGAAGAAGGTATAGGAAAGGTGGATAGAAACATATAAAAGGGGGACGAACACAATATGGCCTTTTGAATGTAAAGAAGAACACAGTTCACACTTTACACTGCTGCGAATGGACAAGAAGTTAATGGTTGCCTCTTAAAGAAAAGTCCTAATTAAGACATATTCTTTCAATACCTGTACAAATCAAGGATGTAATTGAATTGTGTTTGACATCCTTAGGATTTTAATACGTATGTATGCGTATGTGGGTGTGTGTACTTTTTTTGAATCAATGATTCTGATCAATGAATTCTACTTTGATTTAAATTTTAATACCTAATTTGAGACAATATTTTCTCTGTCTTCTATCTAAGGAACGGATGGAGGTCACTTTGTATTGAAGACATTAAAGGAAAATACCATCATCCCGGATGTCGCAAGCGAAACGGATACACCTGAACAGTCTCTACTCGATAAGGTGACCAACATCTGACCTTTCGGTTTTTTTTACCACCTGTAGAGAGACAAACAAGTGGGAGGTGTGACTTATTGTGCTCCGTCAACAGTTATTTTACCACCTGTAGAGAGACAAAACAAGTGGGAGGTGTGACTTATTGTGCTCTGTCAACAGTTATTTTACCACCTGTAGAGAGACAAACAAGTGGGAGGTGTGACTTATTGTGCTCCGTCAACAGTTATTTTACCACCTGTAGAGAGACAAACAAGTGGGAGGTGTGACTTATTGTGCTCTGTCAACATTCGTTTGTTAGTTTCAACAAGTGAAAGAGCTTGAGAGATTTAGAGAAGAACAGAGATATATTCTAGTATCTTTCAGGGTGTGGAAATGAGGAAGGAAGTAGCTTGCCAAGGTCAATCATTTATGAGATATCAGCATGTCAGTTGTTGGTGAGCCAGACAGGGAGTAGAGTATAAGGGGTGCTAAACAATCACCTTTAAGGGATGTCAAACCTAGAGAGAACATTTAAGAACAGTAACTTTTATGAGGTTTCAAACCTAGATAATATTTTGCAGTTTCATATTTATAAACATTGAAATCTGAAAATCTCCAAGTATATTTGTAGAGCCTTAGTTTAAATGGTTTTAGTTCTTTGTTTCTTTTAAATGTTTTATCTCAAGAATTTATGACTTAAAGTATTCAAACTAGGTTTGTGTGAGAGTACCCAAAAATTTGAGTTTGTCGAGTTTTAGCAGCTGTTTGAACTGTAATTGAAGATTTGTACAAAATTATAAAAATGTGTGTGTTTTGAACGCTGAATTTTATCACAAAAATATCAGGTTTAATTATTTTATTCAACTCTAAGATACTAAGTATTACATAACAAATAAGAGTCTTCCAATATCTTCTTTGTTTCTGATTTGAACATAAATACATTTTGTTTTAACTATATGCTCTTTTTTATTATTAAAACTTTTTCAATAAAAGTATTTCTCCCCATTACTCAAACTTGAAATAAACACATAACTTTTAATTCTAACTTGACTCAAAGTAAAAAATGCCTACTCATATCCTCCTAAATCAAACTTGCTAATATTATCTCAGTTGCATTAACTACTAACTGTTTCAGATAAACATGGACTCCCTCACAGAGTCCCAGGGAGACCTGATACGGTACCGACGGAAACTTCTACAATACTTGGACATGCTGTGTACCTACGAGGTAGTTTTTTGTAAATCAATAAAGACACTAGACTTAGTTTTTATTAGGGGTCTGCGAGCTTGGGTTTTTTCATTTGAGTCGATTATTCCTAAAAGCTCACGAGTTCGAGTTGAGTTCGAATATATTCATAATTTTAAAGTGTTAAAAGTATATATTTGTTAATTTTAAACTTAAATAGATATCACATCTTTAAAATTTGCGATTTAAAAAATATACTAAAACATATGTCCTTAAAATCTGAATGACACTCCTTTTTATAAATATAAATAATTTTAGGAAAAAAACTTAATAAACGGAAGTATCGGTTTTTAAATTAGAAATAACACTTAAATAAAAGAACACTAAAATAATAAGACCTAATAGAAAAAATAATTAAAATGGTTTCAACACTAATGTCTTTAAGGACATAAAAATTCCACTAACATTTATTAAATAAAAGTAATATAATAAATAATTGCATGATGGCTTGGAAATGTACAGTAAGAAAGATAGTGTAGAAACACTGCACTATAATATAATGTAAGTGATAGTGAAGGAAGTCAACCTAAATTAAAGGTTAAGCCTGGTTATAAACAAACACACTTCTCTCTTCATGTCGTCTTAAACTTTTACACTTTTCACTTCCTCAAAAAACTTCTACATTTACACACGGTTTTGAATTTTCGGGAATTTTTGGAAATATTACTTTTTCTTTAATGTTTCTTTATATGAAAAATAAATATTTCTGAAAATTCAAATCTATATGCAACTGTGGAAGTTTGAAAAAGTGAGAAGTGTTAAAATGTAAAAAGAAATAGAAAAGTGTGTTTATTTATATCTAGGCCTAACCTAACTATCCTTTCAGGTTGGCTTCCTTCACAATCACTTTACATTATTTTAGAATGTTTCTACAATCGCTTAATAAAACGTTAATAAAATTGACGTTCTAATAGTCTAATATTTCCCTAAAATATACCTCAGTGACTTAATTTACCCTATAAGAAAATATATGAATCATAAACAATTAAAAATTTGAAATGTTTCATATTTCTTTTCTAATTCCTTAGTGTAGTCGTGCATGATCACGTCTTCTGTTCCATTTCCTTTCCTCATTGTGCAGTTGCACATGCGCTTTGTATGAGATCTCATTATACATTATTTTATTGAGAAGTTTACTTCAATTCAATTTTTAATGCTTATAAAAGTTGATGCTCATACTTTAAAATTAAAGATAATATTTCTAACAAACAATATTGAATAGTAAATGTGGTAAGTTTGGTAAAATATGTATTGCAATAAATAAGATCAACATTGATTTTAGACAGGTTAACCAACATAATTCTATAACTAAATATTAACTAAAATAGAGCTAGTTTTGTATCTAAATGTATTAATTATTTTGAATTTTAAATATCTTAAGTTTGAAAACATTTAATAAAATAAAATATTCTTGATATTACATTTTTAATTTAAAAAAAATTATTATTTAAAAAGGAACCAGATAAAAATAGTGAAAAGAATCTTTCAATTATTTAGTAATCTTCTTCAACTATTTTTATTTTCATTGCTTTATCATGGCAATACAAGTAAACTACTTTAATCAAGTATAATTCAAAATGGATGACAATATTGAATAAATTTACCAGTCGAAAGTGGTTTTAAAGCTCTTAAATTGTTGTGAAAATCGAAATTAATTTTTAACAATTTAAGTAACCGAATAATTTTTAAGTGGAAATGCCGATATTATCTCTATTAAATAGCCTATGCTTACTATCCTGTTTTAAAAATTGGTTATTAAGTATATCCAGTGAAAGCTAAAAAATGATGAACTTACAAAATATCCAATCTCGAGCTCAAAGGACAAGTTCGGCTTGAAGCTTGAAATAAAATACTCTCAGAGCCCTAGTTATTATACTAGCTAGGGACATGCGAGACTCGAAAATTCAAGAAAAAATAATCTCAATCTCATCTCAAAAGTTAATAAAAATATCTCAAAAATCCTAGAAATCAAAAAAGAGCTAATAATGGCCCTAAGAAATTAAAAATCCAAACCTGCAAAAATTGTAATTACCTATCACTATTGTATTAATTGCATTTAAAATGTGTATGAGTTATAGCTCGAGTATTTGAGTGAACCATATATAAGACAATCTAAAGAGAGCACCACCTCAATTGTCAAAAAAGGAACTCTATAAAATATATATTTACTTTAATAAACATAATCTTTTTTTTTTACTAATATAGGACGTTTTCTTTTCTCGTTCTTGTGTCTCAATCCTTTTTTATATTCTCTTCTAGAGATTGTTTCTAATTGAAATAATGGTTCTCGCACATCCCTAATACTAGCACTATAGTAGGGTCGAATCTACTCTTGTCTATTTGTCAAATTCAAATGTTTATTTTATCAATGATTCCCAATATGACTGTACAAAGTTGATTTTTTTAATGTGGAGTAAGGATTGAAATATACAAAGTAAAGCCGAAATCTTAGATAAGTTTTTTTGTTGATATCACATAGTAAAACTATTTTTAACCATCCATTAGATGCATCTCTGTTAAGAGAACAGGCATAGAATCTATTTGTGAAATCTTTTTGTCTTCTTCTGTTCCACAGCTGATCCTTGGAGGATGCCATCTCGCCCCCGACCAGTACTCACACCGGTTCTATGCTCAGTTCCGTGATGCCCCTCCTTTGCTGTCTGCGGTGCAGTTTGCTCGGGAGTCTCAGCCCCAGGCGGTGGGGCACCTCCTGACGTATCACAGTGACCTGGTGCTCCCCCATTGGCTGCCCATGCTGTCCAACTTCCCCGAGACAATGCCCCCATACGAGTACCGAGAGCTGCTCCCAGAGTGTGACCCTCAAGGGCGGGTGTTCCCAAGGCCCCGTAAACGACTCAGGAATGCTGATTGGTGTGAGGAGAGCCCATTACTGTGAGTGCAATGGCGAGCTAGGCAGAGCTCCTTCCTTTGATTCAAAGCGAGGCCAAAAATTAAATATAGCCAATGCTTCCTACCTAGAATAAAAGTTTGAATATTAGCTAATAGTAGGGGTGTGCGAAGCTTCGAGAATCTCGAAGTCGAAGCGAATATTAACTAACTTCGGCTTCGACTTCGACAAAAAATATTTACTTCGAAAAATTCGAAGCTTCGGCAAAAAATATATAAGTATTTTCAATTTTAACCATTCTGAGCTATTATTCTAGTAGATTATATTCATGTTTACCACACACAATTCACAATTTAAAACAAAAATAAACGTTGAATTATAGAATACTTACTAATATGTATGAGGCGCAAGCTTCTAATACAAATTATTTTCATTTGTTTACTTTTACGAAAGATGGGCCTTATCGATTTATAGGTTAAATATCGATTAGTTCGATATTTTTTAATATCTATGTATTGACACAAAAGGCCATGGTTATGAAACGACTAGTTGATTGTGACTGACATAATTATTATTATTCCACAATATTTCTACTGAGATTAGTGACCACTTTTAATAAATGGTGATCACACTATTTTTGTTTTAAAAAAAATGTTCCTGTAAGTATCTTTTTCTTATTCTCTCAATAAATAACTTGTGAATTTTAAATAGTTCGTTTTGATGAAATATTGAATATATCGATAGTTACACAATTTCAATAATCGATTATATTCGATGCTACACGGCCTGATCGATTCACAAATTAAATACGTTCAGCTATCTTCACCGCCACATGACCTAAATTCACGTGATAAAAATAATATTTATAAAAAATCAATATACAATTTAAAATCATATTTTTGCTTTGAATTTTGCATAATTTTTTTCAAGTGAATCTTTTTCAATATTCTGAAATGAAATGACCTTCACGTGTATTTGCTCTACTCAACAGAAAATGTTATGACGCATGCGCCAAGAGATAAATTAAAAACTTGATTGAAAGTCGAAAAGATTAATTTTGATACAGAATATAAGCAAACATATTTACCCTTTACTGATTAAATTTTGTTTCAATTTTAAATTATACTTTTTTATTTAACTAAACAATTAAATGATTTATTTATATTAACCCAAAAACTTGATGGAAAATTTGATGACCTCATGTTGGCAACATTAGACTGTTTCTTATTAATTTATCAATAGTTTTGGTTAAGCCTACGAAAATGTCCGAAACAGAAAAATAAAAGTGAAATATGGGTATTTTTCACGAGAGCTTCTGATAAGAAAACTGCCCAGTGTAATATATACCTGAAAAAATACAAAACGCCAACAGGTGACTTATTGCTATTAGAAACGTTTTTCTTTTTAAAAGAATCCATATTTTTCTGTAATACCAAAAGATTTACCTTTTTTAAAAAATTTAAAACTGGAATAAAAATAACTTTGATAGCTTATTTAGAGCATGTGTTGCAGTTTATCTACATTTTATTTTAATGTGTTAGATTGAACAGTAATAATTAGCTATCCATGATGCCAAAGCAGAATGTTATGGTGTTTGTACACTTTTGACAAAGGCAAAAGCAATTGTGGAACATTACAGTCGTAGTCCATCCACAAGAAAAAGATTACATACGGTAATGGAAGAGATGGTACTGCCAGTACTCGAGTTAATTCAGTTTGTGGACACACGGTGGTCCAGCGAGTATAACATGCTTTCTCGATTACATGCTGTTAGAAAAGCTGTTGGAGCTGAACTTGCCAATTCAGAAAATAACATCGAGATCCTAACTGAAGTTGAATGGAAGCAAGCAGCAGGCATTGTAGAGGTTCTTGGGCCACTAGCTGACGCCACCAAGGAAATCAGTGGAGACAGTTATCCCACCTCTTCAATGGTTATACCCATCCTTCCTTGCCTCAAATCTCTTAAATGTTTTTATCACTAGCAAGAAGGATGGTGTAATGTTCGCAAGAAGTTTAGATAAGGCTTTGAAATCTCGCTTCAGTTTCTACGATTCAGATCCTATTTTCTGCCCATCCATGCTATGCGACCCAAGATTTAGAGGTGTCTTGATCGATGATATGGTGGCAGTAAACACGCTAGCAATTGAAGTTAAGAAGTTGAGTGACAAGTCATCTTTAGAGCCTAACGTAAAAGATGAACACCCCTCATGCTCCTCTTCTAGTTCTGGACTATGGTCAAGTTTTGATTCCATACCAAATACCACCCAACCGGCAATAGACAACAACAGTGAAGTGAAGGATTACCTAAATGAACCACGGGTGCCTATATCTGGTGGAGGGAAGAGGGTTCTTGAAAATACCCTAATGTCTCCAAGGTAGCCCTGCTACAAGTGTGTGCAGTGAAAGGGTATTTTCTAGTTCAGGAAACATTGTACCAGCCAGACGAGAACCGTTGACTCCTATTCATTTTGAGGAATTAACATCTTTCAAAATAACTTGAAGAGAAAGTAACACTTCTAACTGCCTGTGTGGATAATTTCTTACAATGTTTGTTTTTATTTTAACTTATAAAAACTGTTTGATGTTGATATAATTTTTCTTAATTCTTAATATTCGTTTTTTAAAATAAGTTATAACATAATCTGCCCTGAAGTGAATATTTTTTAAAGTTTAATTGCAAATCAAATGTAGGATAATATTATTGCACAATGTCACAGGACTGTGTAAATATTTTCTTAGCATATAACTTAGCCTAATATAGTATATACCTATGTTTTTTATAAAATATAATTGTCTATTTACGTGCCCAAGTAAATGTCTTTTTAGTAGGCCTACATATTTTTTTCTAAAAAGGTTAATGTCTTATTGTGTATTACTACATAATTAGGCTAAATTGTGAGGTTTTATTAAAGTTAGATAAAATATATCAATTTAATAGCATTTGAACTAAATATAAATATATTAAGGCTAAAAACATCCAGTTTTTTAAAAAAAAAAGCTTGTTTTAAGAGCTATTATTAGTTGTTTAAATTTTATTCGAACTTCGATTCGACTTCGAGAATATTCTTGAATATTCGCTTCGACTTCGCTTCGAACTGAAAAAACTAGCTTCGCACACCCCTAGCTAATAGCTATTTAAAGTTGGGTTGAATTTACTATTTTATAAATCCGAATTTTGAATTTAGATACAAATCTTAATTTCATTATAGATTTTAAATTTAAATCTCTAATTTGCATTAGAATCCTGGAAAATATTAATAACATAATAATATAAAATAGTAAATAAATGCTAACTTTTTAAGCTATAATGGATTCCATATAACATTCATAGATTCATTAAAGTATTAAATTATTGATCTGGGGTCTAGTTGTTAAGTCTGTAACATATTATGTTTGGACTGAACCACCAGTATGAATTATTAGAGTGGTAAAGCAAATACTTTAAAATTAAAATAAACTTAACCCTTTTCTTGGATCTAATATTGATTAGAATTTTAGAATGGCCTTAATGATTTTAGTGTCTCAAACTTATTCTTAAAATTATTGTTCTCATTGCTAGTGATCTCTTTCCCTGCCCAGGCAAGCGGTGCACCCTGCGGAGGACAGCGTCAATGTTGACGTTGACCTGGGAACTCTCTATGAGGACGACCCGGCCCTAAACCAGTTTGTTATGGAGAACCTCACTAGGGAGGCTGTATCCTCATGGTACTCGGCCAGGGTGAGCCAGGTGGAGAGTCGCAGTTGTCTGGTGGACCATGCCTTGGCGCTCGTTAAGCTGGCGCAGGAGAGGAATATAACGGTAAGACTGGCTACAAGTTTTAGGATCTTTGAAGGGGCTTTTATAGGCCTCCAAGGGGGTAAGCTTATACGATTCCAGGATTTTAAATTACAAATCAAATCCAAATGAAATATATATAAATTAACTGTATCGAATCCTAATTGACTCCTCTTCATCATCATTTTGAACAATTGTTTCCATCATGTGGTGAGTTTAGTAAAATATCTCCATCACCCTCTTTGTTTCCACCATTATTTCTCTTTTATTTGCCCACCTCTCACTTGCTTACTTTCTGTTAGGCTCTTCCCATAACTTATTTGGGAATTTCAACATCTTGGATTGTATCTGTTTTTATTCAGGGCCTGGATGTCTTACACCATCAGCTCCTACTTCTTGACACCTTGGTCTACTCGGTCAACCTTGAACACATGACCTTGGCCGCGCTTCAGAAGCTCTCTGAACTTGACAAGGTCAAGCTACTCATGTCCAAGGTCAGAACAAATTGACTTATGCACTCACATCTTGCTTGTTGGCATTATCACTAAGTGTGTGTTTAACTAGGAATGCTTGTCATCTTAGACTTTGTCGTGAATAAAAGTATAGTTTGGGCAAATGTGAAGTTTCGCTAATATAAAGAGATACTAGGCAAACTAGGGGTGTATTAATAATGTAAAATTGATTACCAACTAAGGAAATTAATCAGTATTTGTATAAAAGTTAATGTAATCATAAATGATTTTATTTGAAATCAAACATTTTTTATGTAATTTGTGAAATTAGTTCATTATGGTGTCTTGTGGAATGGAACTAAATCCCAAATAAATTATATGTTTAAAAATGAGGTGGCCCAATGGCTGGATAATTTTATAATAAAGGAAATTGATAAAACTAAAGAAAAAGTAAAAATAAACTAATAAGAGTAAGTTTGATGAAGAAAGCCAACCAAGAGAAAGCTAGGGAAAATGTGGGAAGAATCCACTGCACAAAGGTGACATCTTCTTTCTTTCTTCCGTCTTCTATAGTAGAAGTAGTCACACACACATTTTAACACAAATAGAAAAATATTTCAGGATTGTAGCCTTTATCAAACAAAAGAGAAAATAGTGAATACACTTTACACCCCTCATTTTTAAACATTAGTTTAATTAGTTCATAAGTGTATAACCCGATTGATTTATAAGACATGATGCAAAGAGGGGGTGGGGGTGGGGATTGCCGACGCTTCCATAATATCGATATATTATGGTGTTATTTCTCTTAGTGTTTTCTTATTCTTTAAGTATATTATATGGTATATTATATGGTTATGTCATTTCACTGACTTAATTCCAATAAATTCTGATATTTTAAATTTATTTGGTTCATGTTTGTTTCCATCACCTTTGAGTAAAATACCATGGTTGAATATTTTTGGTAAAGAAAGAAGAAATGATCGATTTTTAACTCCTTTTTGTAACTATAGTAAATATATAATAATAAATAAATATTGATTCTTTTCAAGGAAACGATACTGTTGTGATCTGGACATTTAACTAAGTCGGGGGAACTAAATTTAATGTTATCTTTAGAACACCTGATTTATTTGCGGCCATTTCAGAGTATATTTAATGTTTATAGTCTTAATACTGTATTACTTTATGACTTCAACTATTGTATTGTGTCTTATTGATATTTCTGTTTATTTATATGTATCTGGTGTATTACATTGTTGTTGATTTGATTAAATATAATATCAATAATTATTGGAAGTTTTGCAAATAATTTTTTTTATAGGTCTTTGACTGTAAATAACACTTTTCAATGGTTTGGGGCGAGGGGGTAGCCTCATTTCTGTCGCAAAACAAGGGTAGAGTAGAATATATATCTATTCTTTCTATAAGTCTTTCAAGCGCTCTCACTTGCTAAACTTAACAAATAACTTGATAGTAAGAGAATGATGAGTCATTCCCAACTTGTTCTGTTTCATCACAGGTGAGAAAATAAGCCTCCCTCTTCACCCCCTTTTCCCCTGAGCATGCTACAGAGCAAACATAGAAGATAACAGTCTACAAAATATATTAACAGTGCTTTTCCAGCATTCAGCAGTATCTTTTGGAACAATAAGCCTGTTGTTTCCCCTGAAGCTTGTCAGGGAACAGCCAATCCTGCCACACTTTTGGAAGGGACAAATTCTCAACATTTTCCCAAGCGCCTAACTAACCTCACTTTTATAATTGATATTGTACTAATGTCACTTTTATAATTGATACTATACTAGCTTCACTTTTATCATTGATACTATACTAGCTTCACTTTTATCATTGATATTGTACTAACATCAATTTATCATCAATATTGTACCTTAACCTAATTTTTTTTAAATGTTTTTCCACATATAGACGACAGAATCAACATTTGTAACGGACCTGCGCCAGATACTCCTGCCTTATCTCACCCGCTGTGACCGCAGGTCCCCAGGGAGTAGGATACGCTTACTCCGGGAGTATCTGGTTGACGTAAGTGCACGAGATCTTGCGCTGCCCCTGAAGTTGTTCCAAGCTCTCCGCGACGAGGAAGTTGACATTTTGGGCAGCGTCGAGGAGATGATGAACCTGGCACTCCTTTGTCTCTACAGTTGTCCCAGGGAGGATCAGATGGAACAGGCTCAGATGATACTGGAGTGTGTGCCTGAGAGAGGGCCCCCAGGGTGAGTTCTGCCAAATGGGAGGTCCACGTTAGTTTATCTTTTTAAAAAAAACTGCTTTTCACTCTTTGAGCAACAATTTTTTATATATGGAAGAAGGAACAAGAAAGAGGGAAAGCAGCACAGTCCACATTCTACACTGCTGCTACTGGACAGAGAGGAACACAGTTCACCCTTTACACTGTTGCTACTGGGCAGACAGGAACACAGTTAACACTTTACACTGCTGCCACTGGACAGAGAGGAACACAGTTAACACTTTACACTGCTGCCACTGGACAGAGAGGAACGGAACATAATTCACCCTTTACACTGCTGCTACTGGACAGAGAGGAACACAGTTCACCCTTTACACTGATGCCACTGGATAGAGAAAAAAGTCTGTGGTTCTCGCCCATTCTCTTGATTTAGGTTTCATTCTATCGGGACTCTTCAATAGAGCGTGGGAAAGGTAAATACAACCTCCTTAAAGAGGAATTCACTATTTAAAAGATTTGTTTTGAATTGGAAAATACAAGTCCAAATAGATCCCAGATTAGGATTCTCAAAATAGTTTAATTCCCAACTAAAATCAATAAATCAAGCATTTAAATAATGTAACTATTTTGAAGAAAACTTACTATAGATTCATTATTTGGTTCCACCATAGAAATTTGTGGCTCTTGTAATATACCTTACTAGCTACCCATCACACCCGCTTCAGTGGTTGCGTGGTCTAACACAACGCTCTTGCAGTAGACTGGACTGCCGATGACAGGGAGATCAAGGTTTTGATTAAATAATTGATTTGGATAAGGATTCAATATCATGAGACAGATATAATCACTTTTTTTTCTCATCCATGTTTTAGTTGACTAATTTCAACAAAAAACGTTTATTGTCACATAACTATAATAATTACATATATTGTCTCGCGGACTTTTTTCTTCGCATTGGTGAGAACGTTCAATATTTATAGTATTTTTTTTATGTAATACCAATAGTTTTTGCAGCGCACGCGGAGAAAGCATATTTTTAGGCAATTTTTTATACCTTGTGTAAAATTATCGACATTTTTATGAGGAATAAATTAAATTTTCAAAATAAAATATAGCCTATGTACTCGCTGATAATGTAGCTTTATATTGGTGAAAGAATTTTTAAAATCGGTCCAGAAGTTTTTGAATTTATCCATTACAAACAAAAAATCAAATCATTCCTCTTTATAATATTAGTGTAGATGTACGAAATAAAGTGCATTGAGCAAAAACAATTAGTTATAAATAAAATGATAGAATATCAATAGAAAAATAATAGAGTACAAATAAAAGTAAAAACACTAACTCATATTTACATACACTTCAATATTTTGATGCTATTATAGCATCTTCCTCAGGAAGTACTAGTAAGACTTACTACTAGCTCTTCTTGAGTAAGATGCTGAAATAGAGTATTGAAGTGTGTGTAATTACTATGTGTTAGTGTTTTTAATTTTATTAGTGCTGTATTATTTTCCTACTATTCTAACATTTTATTTATTACAAAATGTAATATTTATCTTTAAGAAAAACCTCTTTTCGCATTATGAGGTTATATGGAAAAGGTATAGGAAAGGTGGATAGAAACATATAAAAGGGACGAACACAATTCATTGTAAAGGCCATATTGTGTTCGTCCCTTTTATATGTTTCTATCCACCTTTCCTATACCTTTTTCCAAATATAATAAAATTTAATATTAAAATCTACTTATTATTTGTATGTTGTTTATTTACCTTATTTTTAATTTATTGTATATAATCTATATATAACTTTTATATGTGCATAGTATTAACTAAATTTGTGAATATATATATATATATATTTGTGATGAAGGTTATTGTTTGGAATTGAGTTGATTTCATAAACAAAGATTTGAGTTCGATTCATATTTTAAAAGCTAGAATTTGAACAGACTTTATTTTTTGTGATCACTAAACATGCCATAAAAAAATTTAGTCCTACAAAGTTTTATAAACTAGTTCTTTTCTTTTTGTTTACTCTGTTATAGGACATTGTCTGACGTGCTGTCATCTCTTCACGATAAACTGGATGACCTTGAGCTGGACCTGTGCGCAGCAGAGATCCTCAAGTCCAATAGTGTCCCCAAACCTCTGTCCTTCATCAGGGACTTTAAGAGCAACTCGACTACTGTACAACAGTTGCTCACCAAGATGGCGAGAACACTCGGGAAGAAGTGGGTCATTATTTTTTTTAAGGTGCCCACTCACCTGGTGATATTAAAGCAACTAGGCTGACAAATTAATTTATCTATTATATTTGGAAGAAGGTATAGGAAAGGTGGATAGAAACATATAAAAGGGAGATGAACACAATATGGCCTTTACAATGAAAAGAAGAACACAGTTCAAACTTTACACTGCTGCCAATGGACAAAGAGGTAATGGTTGCCTCTTAAAGAAAACCTATCGTCACCGCCCAATCCCCCGACCCAGGATTCATCCTTTCCCTGTGTTTGTCCTTTATATTATACCTTTTACATGTTCCTATTTATCTGTTCTATTATTCTTTACCATTTTCCTTTTTCTCCCCTTTTGTTTTTTTGGTCTTCTCTTTTAGGAAGTTGCGTTGCGCGTTTCACACTCCTCCTTGATGAGTTCCGATAGAATGAAACCTGTGTCGGGGGATTGGGTGGTGACGATCAATTTTCTTTAAGAGGCAACCATTACCTCCTTGTCCATTGGCAGCAGTGTAAATTGTGAACTGTGTTCTTCTTTTCATTGTAAAGTCCATATTGTGTTCGTCCCCCTTTTATATGTTTCTATCCACCTTTCCTGTACCTTCTTCCAAATATAATACAATTACCTCATAAAGTGAAAGGAGGTTTTCCTTATTAAATTAATTTATCTGAAATTCCTGGGAGATACGGTCGCTCTCCCAACTCCCCATTTACTAACCGATTCACATAATTTTTGGTTGTCAACCAATCTTTTTCCTCCTCTCCATCAGTTCAAGGTAGCCCTCCGAGACATTCATAAATGAAACGCAAGGAGGAATGGTAGAGAACGCAAGTTATGGCCTATATTTTTGCAGTTTTTATGCAAAAAAAAAATACTTTTAATTTTTTGTCATAGTGAATCTCTCATACGTAAGTTTGATTTAATTTCCTACACATCGTGGTGATATTAGTTCTTGAATACTAACATGAGTATTGCAGAGTTTACTAGGAATGTTAAATCATTTAAAATGTTTTTACTTTAAAGTAGTGAACTAAATTTAGGCATATATCAATACATTTTACACAGTAAACTACCAAAATACTATGGGATGTACGTTTTTTTAATTTTGGCCAAAAAAAGTTATTTTTTCATAAGAAACTGCAAAACATGTATCTTAGCTCGCATTTCTTTCCTCCTTTTATACCAAGTTTAGCTAGCAGGTCAGGTGATCCAGTTGACAATGTCCATTGACTCTGCAACCACTGTGCAATCTCTCTTAGATTGCCGGCAAATGTGATCGGATTCACTAGGTGGACAGACCATCAATCAAAATATATGTTGGACGATCCTAATATCGTCTGCAATCTGATTGCATCTGCCCACTGACACGTAGATGTTTGGAAAATTTATTTTAAAATCAACAAGATTTACAACCTTGTTGCTTTAATATCATGAATGGATCCTTTTAGAGACCAACAGAATACACTTTATCTTTATAATGAATCTTCATTTTTCATATGAATCCCAATTATAAATATTCATTTTAGCTATAAATTCTGAATCCGAATTTGAATATTTTACAATGTAATGAATATAATATAAATTAGAAATAGTAATGGTGTGCGAAGCTTCAAAAACTTTGACTCTTCTTTGAATCTCCATTAGGTTCGACTTAGATTAGAAAATAAAAGTCTGGATTAAACAATTACAAAGCTTTGCCAAAAAAACAAAAAATATCGGCAAAGATAAGGAAAGTGGTATGTACGCAATATGAATACCTTACCTCATCTAATTTGATGTTAGCTGACAATGAAGGCCTACCTTGTGGGTTGCTGGGTTAGAATGGGAAGGAATGAGAAAGAATGGTTTAGTTCAGTGACATCTCATAAACTATGGTTTCTTGATAAAAAAAAAAGTCAGTGGCTATAACACGTCTCACACACGGAAAACAATTTGTGTAGCACTCAGTGCACACATTAGAACAGACATTCTATGTGAACTGAATACCATGCTGAACTGAACCCTCCAAGACAAAAAAAACAACAACAAAAAACCTTCCTCCCCTTCAACTCTCAAAAACAGAGGCAAATCCACACAAACGGCGGGACATGTTCAAATCACAAACAAAAAATACTAAACCAATATAATTAAAAAACTATATCAAAAGAAACTAGGTTAAACACGTTGTTACACAAAAGCTACTTTACAATATTAATTATTAAATACATCCACTTCAGAGACTGAGCAATGAAATTTGGTAAATTATATCCATACCTAAATTTACATAACCATGCGAAGTAAAATATATTTATCGAACATTTAACATTTTTTTTAAATACTTAAACTTCATTTCAACTCATTTGAATTGAAAACTTGGACTTTACACATCACTTAGAAATAGAAACAAAATTTTAAAACAAAATCTCCCCCCTGGGGCTCGGGCAGCCAGCGTAACTCTTTATACGTTTCGTTTCCTGGCAGGGAAGGAGACCCAATGATGCGCATTGGCCTCCCTCGATGAGGGGACGCTTAGGGTGTGCGCAATAATTCTACTTTATTTACTCAAGTATTTGTTTGGTTTCGGCCGCCAGTTTACCAAGTTGGTTGTGCCTTAATGAGGAGTGCAGCTGCCATTCATATGTCTTTAGGTAAACCCTAACTGAGGTTACAAGTACTGATGATGACTTAGCTCATTAATCATCAACCCTCACACACCAAGCTGGTTGACCAGTCTCTCAACCCTCACACTCCAAGCCCACTGCTATTCAAGCCCGGTTGAAGCTTGTTGATCATGTGTTCCTCCTATGTTAACATCTACTTTGTGTCTTCGGTCACTGGTCCTTAGGACTGACCACCTAGAACTCTTGCCCTGAGGCCCGACTGAGCGCTGAAACCTTATTGGCTGTTTTCAGGTTACCTCCTCCCACAGAGGCCGAGTGGAAACAGCTCCTGGAGGATATGCTGGACTTGCAGTCCAAGGTGTTTTCCAGCGTGGAGGTCCAAGTTGTGTATGAGGTGAGGATACACAATTGTGCTTTGTGGTCTAGGGGTAAGGTGTCAGACTTATGTGCTGGGGGTCCGGGGTTCGATCCTCGGTCCCGGCACAGATTTATCTGACTACCAAACCTTTCCTTCACCTCTGACAAGACGTGTATTAATCACAACTTGTGAATGTGGGGAATGCCAGGCCTCCACCGTGGTTCGGATTCCACGTTAAACTGTAGGTCCTCCATTTCCTCTCACAATCACCCTACCATTACACATTAACGTAAGTGCGTATAACCCGAACGGGTAGTAAGACGCGGACTATATTATTATTGTTATTTCATAGGTACTGATAATATCTATCAAAGGTGACAGCTGTAGATAACAAGACTTTATGTATCAATGCGTGAAAATAGATCTAGTTAGTTTTTTTAGCTGTCAGATAAAATGTCTATTCATNAATAATAATAATAATAATAATAATAATAATAATAATAATAATAATAATAATAATAACAATAATAACAATAATAATAATAACAATAATAACAATAATAATAATAATAATAATAATAATAATAATAATAATAAAAGGGATTTTGTGAAATACTGGGCTTATTCTCTGCGGTGCTAGAAACACTATAAAGTGGTCACATAGACAAAGGGCATTGTCAACTTTGTTTGGTCAGGGATTACCAAGGATATAAAGTTCATGGCTCTAATACCAGGCTGACAAATCTGAGTTAGGTTTTTGCTTGATTTTTTTTTTCACTCACTCTAAATAGGAATACTTTATTTCTAAATTCCATAATTTTTCATACTAATCCCATTTATATAGTCTAGCATGTTTATCCTTTTTTTTCTCCTATTTATGAAACAAATCAACATTTAGGGGTGTGTGAAGCTTTGTAAACTTCAACTTTGCTTCAAATATTAGTTCACTTTAAATTGGATCCGAGAGTAAAATTCCAGTTTCATCTATTACAAAGCTTGACCAGAAAAATATTTCTATAAATAATAGTTCAATTTTATAGTTATGCAAAGTATAATATTTTTATCCAACATCAAACATTTTTTAAAAATATTTGAACTTCAAATCGGCTTCAGGAATCTCTCTTATTATTCGATTCGGCTTCACTTTGAATTGAAAATGTGGACTTTGCCCACCCCTATCAACAATAGAACAAGAACAACACACCTGATTTCCATTTCCTCATAACAGTAAATACAACTGTCTGCCTGTATTTCGCTTCTAAACCTGTATTTGATTTGAATTATTCTCTTCACTTTTTAAGTACATTTTGTTTTACACGAAATAAGCTACACAGTACTCATATCAGATTTTAAATTCCAAAATCAAATAGATCCCAGATTCTGATTTGATCTATTATAATTCAAAACCCTAATCCAAAAGTCAAACATTTGAGAAATTTAACTTTCTAGAATTTCTTAAAATTCAATAATTGTTTGTACACTGTTTATTAACCTCATCTTATTGAACTCGATTGAAAAAAACTATATTATATTTGATAGAAGATACATCAAAGGTGGATAGAAACATAAAAAGGACGAACACAATGAAAAGAAGGATTCACTTCCCACGTTACATTGCTGTCACTGGACAAAGAGGTAATAGTTGCCTCTTGAAGAAAATCAATCGTCACCGCCCAATCCCCCGCCATAGATTTCATTCTATCGAAACTCATCAGGGAGGAATGTGAAATGCGCAACACAACTTCCTAAAAGTGGAAACCAAAAAACACAAAAGGTAGAAAATTTATAATTGTAAAGAATGATGGGACACATTCCATTGTAAAAGCCATATTGTATTCGTCAATTTTATATGTTTCTATCCACCTTTCCTGCACTTCCTTTCAAAAATAAAACAATCACCTCATAAAGCGAAAAGAGGTTTTCCTTATAGAGATATATTGTATAAAAAAAATTATATAACATATAGCAAATCATTTGATTAATATTTAATATTTTGTTTTAAAATATTTGATTCAAACTACTTTAATTTGACTCTAAGGGCTGGGTTTTAAAGTTTAATTAGATCTATTTGTGGGTGCTATCACACAAATTGGAGAAAGTTGAAACTATTTCAACCTATGCCAAGGCAACATCGCTGATTGTTCTTATGTGATTGACTTAGGGCTCGTCACATGACCATTTTTAATCCTAGCCCTTAATTTTTTGGGATGAACATGCAAATCCTCAGTAATCAGGTGGATGGGAAGTAAGACTTTGTACTTGAAAATATTTTGTCTCACAGATCTACGTGTCGACCCTGCTCTCGTCGGGCAGTGCAGCCAACATCAAGGCCACCGAGGACATCCTGCAGTGTCGCGAGGTTGGGGACTACTCTAAGAAGGTACCCTTCACTCGCGCTGTAGCCCTAGTTCTCCAGGCGGCCACTGAGTACTTTGACTCCGCAGGGGATCTTCTTGATCCGGCCATGGAGCTGGCCAGGTTGGTTTTGCAGTGGTACCACTACAGGCATACCACTTCGGTGGTTGAAAGGGGTAAGACGTCACTCTCACATTCGATTGGACTGACAATGACAGGAAGATCATGGTTCTAATCCCAGTTATGTATACTAGAGGTGGTTTTTCCTAAATTGTTTCCAAATCTCCCTCTAAACAAATGTGGGTGTACTCTCTCTCTATTCAACCTTAATCATCTCATAACACATTAATGTAATTATTTTATATGTGTATAGTCTAAACGGTTAGGGTAATTTTTTTATTCTTTGTTAGAAAAACAAGACTTTTTTTTAACGTGCTGGTTGTGTTTGCTGAAAATTAAACAATTTTGAAAAAAGTATATTAAAAAACAGATTAAAATTGTGGGGAAAATATATTTTAAAATATGGGACATAATAATAAACCTTCTAAACCTTTACATTGATTCAAAAATACGGTATTGATCAGTTTTGACTTTTAATATTGGCACATTCTTCCATTGTGGAAGGGGACCACTGAACCCTGGAAATTTGCTCAATATTTTTTGTGGTTTTTTAAAGTTTGAACTTTGAACTTTAAAAGAAAAATTAAAGCCTTGTTCTTTTTTATCTTCTTTGAATTCTCTACTGAACAGATTATTTTGGAGTAGTTTGGTTTAAAGTTATAGAATAGTTTGTCTGAGCTTTGCCTTATAATTTTTAGACTTTGTCTTCACCTGATATTGGACGAACACGAGGAAATCCAAGAAAAGTTGGATTTGATCTCTTCCTTGCAGTTCTTGAGTGACTTTGGTTTGACCTTGCTTCCTCTACAAGGTGAGCATGGTGTCCAGTGACTTGGAAAACAGGGAATTTGCTTTGTTGTTTAAGTCATGGAAAAGTCAGGAAATTTAATCAAATTTCTGAAATTTTAAATATTCATTTAAAAAAAAATACACAGCTTTGACTAACAATAGTCAAAATAACATTTTTCTCCCATTTGAGCATACTTATCTCAATTATAAACACCAACATGTGATTTCCACCTACATAGTCTATGTTGAGTCATGGTGCGTAAAAATTCAATCACATTTTAAAAAGAAAAAACTGGGCCTGTGCGAGATCTTGTATTTTTGGGGGGAAAATTCTTATATTAGAAACTAAGGGAAAATGCCACCAAACAGCTATATTATATTAAACACTGAATGTAGCATAGAAGAGCAAGGCCTACACGTTTTCCATAAAATTGTAGTTCTCAAACTTTGAAGCCTACAATTTTCTGATAAGTTGGTAGGCCTTGCCCTTTCTATCCTCCTTTGAATGTTATATTAAAAACTAATACGCTACACTTATTAAGGAATCAAACACAATGATAAAGGCAACAATGCCGAAATATTATTTTATTTGTGCTAAAATGTGTTAGTGAATACCTCTACTATAGAATACTATTGGACTCCTCCCACATTTTTCCTCTTTCCCTAGGTGGGCTTTCTTCATCAAATTTATTCTTAGAAGTTTATTTTTCCTTTTTCTTTAGTTTTATCAATTTCCTTTATTATAAAATTATCTAGCCATTGGGCCACCTCATTTTTAAACATATTGTAGTATAAGCTAACTTAAGGCTACAAAATTGTGAAATATGCAGACAAACTTGACAAATTATTATTATTATTAGCACCGCGTCTTACTACCCGTTCGGGTTATACGCACTTACGCTTATGTGTAATGGTAGGGTGATTGTGAGATGAAATGAAGGACCTACAGTTTAACGTGGAATCCGAACCACGGTGGAGGCCTGGCATTCCCCACATTCACAAGATGTAACTTGACAAAGAATTTTAAAGCAAATATATAAGTTTGAATTATACATTTTAATTTTGTATGTATTGTCTCAATATGTAAACAATACTTAAAACACCTGAGATAACATGTAATTTTGAATAAACACAAAATAACTCTGAAAAGCGAAATTTAAAAAACCAAATTCATCTCAAAATAAAACCATTTTTACGGGGCTCTGCAAATAGGATATCATAAAGCAATAGATTTCAACTAGTCACCTGCCATGTGTAAGTTTTGTGCATTCTCTATAGAGCCACTACTTTACTTTAAATCCATTACTGTTTCCAGCCTTTGGCCCGGATCACCTTTTTATTCAAGCCATATATTTTCCACTACCAGCTTGCTAGGCCTGTCGTAGCTTCATATACCTTACAATCTAACCTTAGACTATAACAGACACAACATCCAGTCCACGGCTATTAATTAATCACTTTGAAAGGGTAAACCCACATCTCACCAATGATACATATTTTTGGCCATGCTGGGAATCGAATCTGGGACCCTTTGCTTAGTAGGCTCAGGTTTAGTGGAACAGCCCTATCATGTTCATGCCCTTTGTTGTTTTTTCTATCCAATTTTCCTATACCGTCTTTAAAGTCATCATCAACAACAACAACATCATCAATAACAACTGTTTCCAACCTGCGGCCTGGTAAATTTAGTAAAATGCCTCAGTCTTTCTCTATCCTTCCACCATTCTTCCTCCTTGAGATTGTATTTTATAGCTGATAAACTCTCCGGTCATTGTGTTCCAGTTCGTCTGTGTGATGACCGCATGCGACTGATAGAAGCATGTGTGCGCAACAAACCCAAGGCCTTCCGCCAGTGTGTGCGTCTGCTCAAGCTGGCAGAGAAGCTGCGGGTAGCGGGGGCAGACTCCCGGGCCAGAGAGGGCCAGGTACTTGTGCTGGTGGCGCAGACAGCATTTCAGGTGAGTTTGATGGCTACCGCTGAGGTTCAATCTTATGAACTGTAATTAAATTGTGAAATAGATCCTCTTTGGTGGTTGAATTGTTCAAAGCCTCACTCTCGCAATAGACTGCATTGCTTAAGATGTGGAGATTGGGTTTAGAATATCAGTTGGGTGTATTCAGTGAGGTTAGTCCTAAAATTTCACTTAATTATAGACTGAACATATGTCCAATTTTGGACTTCACAGTCTCGTTGTTTTGCTATATCTTGGCCATCTCGTCGTTTTGGTAAAAATACCGTTTTTGTCTTGTTTTTTTTTATAAAAACTTTAAAATATTCTTAAATATTGGTGTCGATCATAACCTATAATCAAGTTCACATGGCTGCTATTGTGGATACCATTATAACCATTATTAGAGGTGCATTGATCAAGTTCAACAATTATCCATTAAATGAATAGTGTAACTTTAGAGTCAATTATTTAGAGGAAATAAAAATCATATGTTGATAACACTTGTGCGTCTCAGTATAGTATTAGTTTTGTTTGTGTTTCTATGTCCTGTGCGTTTGTTGGTTTCATACAGCTATTACATAGCTAAATATTTATTTATAGTTTTTAAAGTTTTAAAGCCTCAATTTTTAAATGTAAAAGAAGCAAAAGTGCACATTGAACAATGATCTCCAAAAATAATTAAAATTCATTAAACTTGACAAATTTTGTAGTGATAAAACTAAAGTGATATGTCAACATTGTAATGTACATTTTTGTGTTTCTTATGGAGGTAACCCGCCTCGGTGGCGTAGTTGGCTAACGCGCTTGTCCAGTTGAGCTCGGCTGCTGAGGACAGGGAGATCGAGGCTCGAATCTCGGATCGGGTGAACTGGGGGTGGTTTTTCCTAAATGGTTTTCCACTCTACCTCCACACAAACACGGGTTCACTTCCTCTAATTCAACCTTCCCAATTCCTAATCCATTAGAGTAATTAGTACTTAAAGCGTATAACCCGAACTGGTAGTAAGACGCGGTGCTAAATATTATTATGGCGGTAGGAGCAATATCAATCAACATCTCTGAAGCCAGAAACAAAAGGATGCTGAGATAACTTTGGGTTTGGTTAAAGACATCAGCTCATTTATTATGAGATGTGGAGGTAATGAGGAGAGTTGTAAAATTACAGCAAGTAAAGCTCTTGTTGCCTGTAATACTCTGTTTCACAATCAGAGATAAAGGGCAGAGCTATGGGAACACACATGGCTCCCCCATATGCACATTTATTAAAATATAAGAAGGCTTTTAACACACTCAAACCCTTCGTATGGCTGTGTTACATTGATGACATTTTCATGATCTGACCTCACTATGAAACATCCTTGGACATCTTTCTAGGTAATCTAAACAATTGCAGCCCCTTAAACTTGACCCAAAATATATCACAGCTTAATCTTACCTTCCTTGATGTGAATCTGTTCCTTGAAAACAACCGAATTCGCACCAATGTACATATAAAATCCACCAATCACCAACAATACCTCCACTACCATAGCAACCATCCTCCATACATAAAAGGGCTCTACCACTGAGCCAAACGAATATGTACAGAACTCGATGATCTAAATGAATATTATGGACAACTCTTCACAGCTCTCAAAGGCAGCAGTTACCCCAAGCCTTTAATAGACAACCGTGTCTCCAGAGCACTCTACCCCCATCCATGCTGGTACCCACAACCACGACATTCAAACCTGCTACGCCACCAATATATTAAGAGCAATTCCCAAACAGTGCAACAGTTCTCAACTCAGACAGTGGAACTGAACTGGCCCACCAATGGATTACCAAATCAAGATTACCACCAGGCCTCAATAGAATATAGTTTCTTCCTAAATGATTAACTCTATAAGGAAAACCTCTTTTCACTTTATGAGGTGATTGTATTATATTTGGAAGAAGGTATAGGAAAAGTGGATAGAAACATATAAAAGGAGGACGAATACAATATGGCCTTTACAATGAAAAGAATACATTTCACACTTTACACTGTTGCCAATGGACAAAGAGGTAATGGTTGCCTCTTAAAGAAAATTGATCGTCACCGCCCAATCCCCCGACCCAGGTTTCATTCTATCGGAACTCATCAGGGAGGAGTGTGAAACGCGCAACACAACTTCCTAAAAGAGAAAACCAAAAAACAAATTATTAACTACTAAATTAAAATTAATTTAACTATAATTTAATAAAAAAATAATTACTAAATAATTAACATTTTTTTATTACTATTACCTTTTTTTTCAATTAATTTAAATATAGAGATGGGTTGAATCCCATATTTCTCGAATCTAAATCCAAAATTTTCTTTTGAATCTTAATTTGAATCCTTGAATCTTCAAAAGTAAATTTTTAGTTTGTCATAAAATTGAAAAGTAAAGCTTAAAAGGCAAACAAATTGACATTTTAGAAGTTTTAGTACCACTGAATATTCCTTTTATATTTGGAAGAAGGTATAAGAAAGGTGGATAGAAACATATAAAAGGGGGGACAAACACAATATGGCCTTTACAATGTAAAGAAGAACACAGTTCACACTTTACACTGCTGCCAATGGACAAAGAGGTAATGGTTGTCTCATAAATAAAGTTGGTCGTCACCGCCCAATCCCCCGACCTAGGTTTCATTCTATCAGTACTCATCAGGGATGAGTGTGAAAATTTGATTGAAATTGATAAAGTCAAGAAATGAGAATCTTGAAATGCAGGCACCGTGAGCAGGGATCTAACTCGAAAATAATTGAATCCTTAGGGATAAAGTACAAGATTAAAAAAGGGGGTATTATATCTTATTTTGGAGTCTTATGACTGTTTATCGATGATTCAGCACAAAAAATACAACAAACATAACAACCAGTCCCTACAACATTAATTTAACACTTCATTGAATGTATGAATGTTACAATGAATGCATTAAAATTTAAAACAAAAATAACTAATTTAATGGCTATATATATTTTCTATTATTCTATCCTATTTATATTTCTTCCTTTGTTCATAATTTTTTTTCCAAGATTCAGATTTGTAAAATAGTGGATTCGACCCAACTAATGATGACATCTTTGGCTACTTGTGTTTGTGTGCCCAACATAGGCCAGGGACTACTTGTTCTGCGCCAACATGTGCCGTCTCCTCGTGGATAAGAGTCTCGTCGTGGGTTGGAGAGTGGCTCGGGAGCTGGGTCAGTGCGACGAGTTTGCAGACCTCCACTCGAGATTGGACTTGCTCTCCTTCTCTCTGTTGCACTGCAGCTCCGACCTTATTGAGGAGTTGATCACCGCCAGGTATGATAAGAAGTCCTGGGCGCTCACTTTGGTGCTTGCCGGGTCTAGCAATAGAGTGTACTTCTGATGACAGCGATATTGGGGTTTGGTTCTTATTGGCGAGGTGGTACTGAGGGTGAAAGAAACATTGTCCAGTGGCAGCAATGTAAAGTGTGAAGTGTGTTCTTCTTTTTATTGTAAATGCTATATTGTGTTTGTCACTTTTATATCTTTCTACCCACCTCTTCTATCTATACCTTCTTCCAAATAAGGTATGTTTTTGGTAACTCCTATCAACAAACTATTATAGATGTCCTTGTATGGCAACTGCAGTAGTTGTATGTTTTATTTAGCTCTCAGCTCATGAGCCCCAGTTTGATTTTGAGAATCTATGGCTTAAATCATCACACTGCCAATTACAAGAAGACCAGGGTTGGCATCCTGGTTGGGTGCACCAAGAGTAGTATCTTATAAATGGTTTCCCCCATTCGCTTTCCACTCAAATACAGATACACTTTCGTTAAATTCTACCTTCCACTTGACTGAGATCCAAACTCTTGTCTTTCCATCACTCTTTTGCGATAGTGATGCCCTTTTTCTTGTACACGCTGACTGCATACAACTGTACGAGGAACTGCACTTGGGCTCGAGAGAGCCGCATGCGAGTATCCTGAGCAATTCAATTGTATGTGTCCGCACTGAAAAAACATAGCGAGACTCGCAACTCTTGCTTTGAGCATTCACAGGCAGTATTTACTGTGGGTATTTTAGTCGTGTCAAACATTTGGTGATTAAGATGTCATAGCTCACTGAAAAATATGACTTATTTATCTAAACAATGAAGGTATATGGAATAGTGAGAGTTATTATCCTCTTTTAATTTAGCTAATGTAGAATGTGGTTCTCTTTTCCACCCAAATGGTCAGATTCAAAGTAAGATTTCACTTCCTGACATGACTGAAAAATTTATCATTGATGGAATGTGCTTTTCCCATTTCACAGCAATGAAATAACGGTTGAGGACTGGATGTTGTATATGTTCTTTTAAGTAGTTTAGAAGTTGTGTGCCGATATAATTATTCTGTTAAGAAAGTTTGTGTTAGCTGTCTCAAATAAATAGAAAAAAAATATACTGAGAAAACTCTCCGGGATCAATAAAATGTTCATTACTAATGAGTGTCCATTATTTGTAATATATATATGTAATATATATATATATATATATTTATTTGTAATATATATATGTAATATATATATATATATATATATTTGTAATATATATATATATATTTGTAATATATATATTTTCAATTCATAGCAGTATTGTATACAGGATAATTATAACAAGTCAATAAATACTGTATATAGCTTACTTTATAGATTGCATAATACACATAACAATACACAAATAAAATTAAATCCGAACTGTAGTTCTTCTGTTCTGTATATATGTGAATGAGCACAGATAACTGCTGGAACATTACCCCAAGTTGATGGCTCAAGAAAGGAGAGAGAAAAGACCTTAAAGTAATATAGTTAAGTCTATGTAGGCTATTTTAGAAACTTACCCTAGAGTGGGAAAGCAGGACTGCTCACACTTTGCGCGAAACGTCATTACTCACATCAAATAGTATATAGAGACTACTGCTTTCAATTTGGTCCACTGCTTATACATTTTTATGTTTAAACATGTGTCTCTAGTACTACCCAATCAAGTTATACGTTTTATCAGGTGCTCAAAAGTCATTGGCCATGCCAAGTTTAGGCAATATTAAAATATGCAAGGTTGGAGGGCTTGGTGGTTGTACATGAAATGACCCAATGTGATAAATATTCATAAATTGTTTAGATGTCACCTGGAAGCTCAACTCCTCCAAGATCAGATTGTGCGTCAGGTTGAGTTGCAGAACGGGGAGTCCTACGTTTCAGACGAGGAGTTCTCGGACGCACTCACTTCAGTGAGTACTTTTACACTAGACATCCGCATCTGGTCAATCTCGTAGCAATTATGGTGCTTTAAAACAACATAGTCAATAAAATTCAATCTATAAGTCTTTTAAACTCTCAATTAATATAAAGACAAATACCTGAAAATTCAGTTGCTTTTATTTTACAACTACTTGGTCAACACAACTGAGTGCCATTAAATAGCATAACCACACTAGGCTACGTATCGATGATAATATTATTCTAAGAATATATTTAAGGCAGGAAAACTTATGTTTAGTGCAGAATAATGATAAAAGTAGCATTTAAATATTAAGTTAGGGAGTGTTAAAAGGATTGTGCATAACACCTTTTTGGTCATTTTATACCCTCTCCCCCTTCTGTAAACTACAATAAGCAAACATGC
>CABFVX010003121.1:60091-93800 GCA_902151425.1 Timema shepardi
ACACACACACACACACACTTAACCAAACTGTCGGTCTTCTCAGGACCGAAGAAGACGACAAGTTCCAGTTGGCTGTGGAGCTGGGCTCTCGTCACAATGTCTCGGCCAGTGAGATAGCTGCTCGTCACATCACATCCTTGCTACTACAGGGCGGTGACACAGCAAGTCTCGCCACCAAGCTGGCTGACTCCAGACTCAACCAACTGCTCAAGAGTGACTCAGAACAAGCTTGCCGCAGGTGACACAATCTGGCTTTCAAAAGTATATGATTATTATACTCTTAACTCTTTATTTTTAGTGTCATAGAAATGAGATTCTCAGATCTTTGACACCTCCCTGAATCCTTGACTCCTAATCATGGGTAACTGTATCACATTCTTATGTGTCAGACTGGAAGAGAACGTTTACCCCAACATGGACGGCCGAGATCACCAGTCCCTTGGGCTGTACTTCACACTCCTGGGCCGAGTGGCTCCAGACTCACCAGTCCACTCCCTACTGCCCCGGGAACACCTCCGCCTGCTCCACAAGGTCAAGGCCACCTCCGCAGGTACAAACCCTTAATCTTGTGTCAACAGTGGGAAATGTTCTCCAGGGTGGTCTCAGGTTTAATGTATCATTGTCCAGACTCCATGTTTATGAAATTTTGGAAACTTATACTTGATTTGGCTGGTGGTAACTTCATCTTGTCCCCAGATATCGATTACAAGCTCCTGGTGGAGCCGAACGCAGATATCCTGAAAGGGCTGGAGCCAGTCCTAACCAAGGACAATGTTGGAATGGTGGCCAAACTCCTCAAGTCTGTGAGCCACTCATCAGTACAGCCAGGTGCCCTCTACAGGGTTTGGGCACAGAAGGAGTTCTTCCAGGTAATAGGAGAGAGGTGGGCAGTGCAAGTAGGCATGTTTCAATTCCAGTCGAGTTTGAGTAATATAAGGCAATATTAGTGTCTTCTTAAGAAAAAGTTATGGCATCAAAAATTTCAATTTCTAACTAAATATACATACAGCTATGACAGTGGAAAACCATTTAGGAAAGAACACTTTCGGTATAACTGACTCTTGGAAGTGTTGGGAAAGGGAGTAAGTATTAAATGGCTGAATTACATTGATGACTCATTTATAAAGCAGAATGCGTCCAATGATACGGAGGTAATATCAAGTTTCAACTAGCACAACCTCTGGAAAAAGTTTATTTTACTGTGTGAGATGGCAAACTAACATTTGGCACACTTTTATAGCTAATTCACTATGTGGCCACCCAAACGGATATAAAATCAACCAAACACATAATTTTAGAGATACAGTTTAGTCTCGATAACTCAACCTTCGGTTTACTGACATTCCGTTTAATCTGACATATCCTTGTGATGTGCAATTTATGTTGTTGCACAGTATGCACACGCATATTATTTTCCCACTACCATCGTTTGTTTGTTAGTGAGTGAGTCACACACTGCTGTGCTGTGCATGCACCCGTCATATTGTTTCCACTCCCATTGCTTCTTTGTCTGCCATTTTGCATACATGTACAGTATTATAAAAAAAAAAGTTGAATCTAACCACAGTACAGTAATGTACTACAGTAATGTAGAATCCAAAGTTTTGTTTACATAAAATAAAAGTTTTGTTATTTATTGCATTACACTACTGTATTTGTACTTTAGAGTAGTAAATTCATAACAAACCTTATTTAATACCTATTCTACACATCTATTTATCGTAATTTGGATCTGTTTCTCTGCCCTTCCCACCTCATTCACCTGTTTCTCTATTATTCAACATTTTTGTAAACCGATCACCTGTCGGTCCCGTTTAGTTAAGATTATTGAGACTGGACTGTAATATAAAAAATGTCCTTTCAAAACTTTTTAAGTTGGGTCTATTCCGATTTATACATACCTAGATCTTTTGCTTGATTCCATTCTTGTGCAATTAAATTGTGTAACAATATAAAGTAACTTTAATAAAAAATATGGGATAAAAATGAGGTGGCCCAATGGCTAAATAAGTGTAAATTTTATTAAGAACGCCCATTAAGGGAAAGAGGGAAAATGTACACTTCACACAAACATTGAATTACTTCATTTTGAATTCACAAAGAAACTGTTAGAAAAACACTGTACCAATTGTTTTAGGAGTAAAGATAAATTTCTAAAATCTTTGGCTATAGTTATTATATATATAATCATATAAGATAAAATACAAACATATTTTGTTCCAATCTACATTGTTATTTTATTGGTATTGTTTAGAGATGGGTTGAATCTGAATACAAATCTTGGAAAAAATTATAAACAAAATAGGAAATAGAAATAAGATGGAATAATATAAAATACAAATAGTAACTAAAAGTTATCATTCTTTCTTATAATCCATTCACTATAACAGTCCTTCATCCAGTTAAGTGTTAAATTACTGGTCTGGAGTTTGGTTGTTAAGTTTATCTTATTATTATGAATAGTTCTGAACCACCAATAAGGACTAATCAGTATTAGAGCTATAAAACAATTTCACTTGAAAAATAGTCTCAGACCTGGAATTTTCTTGAATTCTCTAATCTCTAAGATCCTCAAGGATTGGAAGGATTGGAGATCCCATCCTTAGTTTAGATAATATCAATCTAAAGGGACTGCTGCAGATTTCACGAATTACTTTCAGATAAGGTTTTATTTCTACCATAGATTTTTCAAAAGTAAAGACGAAACACTTCGAGTGAAAAAATCTCATCTATTGGAATTCAAACCTTTGGTCCTTTTAAATGTGATACACGGTCAAAGGTTCGCATTTTTCAGTCACTAGGTGAACGTCCGACCAACGCCGAGTGCTTGCGTCTTATCGAGCGCTGTGCCACACACTTCAGCAAGATGACTGCCGCCGACGTGGTGAGTTTTGTCCAAGGAACCTGCTTCTCAGAGAGAGCAGCTGAGGTGATGAACACAGCATGTAGGAGGGCGCTGCTCATCAGGGTGGTGGAGCTGTGTGAGGATGACGCTCTCAGACTGAGAGGTGATCAGCAAGCGCAGTAAGTCTTGTCATTAATAGACAAGTACTGCGACATCTTTAGATAAGTGCTTGAACATTTTTAGACAAGTATAAGGACACCTTCAAACAAGTGCAGAGATACTTTCAGGTAAGTACAGGAACATCTTTAGATAAGTGCTCGAACATCTTTAGATAAGTGCTAGAACATTTTTAGACAAGTACAAGGGCATCTTAATACAAGTATAAGGACATCTTCAAACAAGTGCAAAGATACTTTCAGGTAAGTACAGGAACATCTTAAGATAAGTGCTCGGACATCTCTAGATAAGTGATAGAACATTTTTAGACAAGTACAAGGGCATCTTGATACAAGTTTCACTTTAAAGATGTCTACCTTTGATGTCATGGTAGCTTTCCCATGATTATGAAATTATGTTTTTTCATCAAATTTTAAAGCAATATCATAGAAACAAAAATCATACTCTACTGTAGAAGTATGCAGAAAAGTAGTGAAAGTATGCAGGATAAAATACCTTATAGAACCTAAATAAGCAGACCCCATCATAAAAATAGTATCCTTTTGATAAGAAAAAAATATATATTAATATCACAAAATGAACCCGCTTTGAAAGTAAACAAATAAACCCCATTTCCTTCCAGCTTCCTTAATTTTTCAAAGTAGTAACATTGGTGAATAGCACTTTTCCAGGGCTGTCGTTTTTATGGATAGTATCTGTTTTTGTAAATTTTATTGACATTAAATAGATCACAAGATATTTGAGTATTTCTTGGATGTTCGAGCTTTTTATTTTGAGGTTAACATTAAAAATCACGATTCCTACTTTCACTCATTACGATACTTAAATTTTGATCTCGATAGATCTATTATTTGTTTTCAACCTTTAATAAAAGTTTTCAATCTAGGTCCATGCAGGGACATTAATATATATGGACCTTGCCACAGGTGGCTATGTTTGGTTTAAACATTAGTAGGGGTTGAGGGGGTGTTCCCGAATTTCTGGATTCCCGCAGGAATAAATATTTCCTGACCTGATTGTCAGGGAAGATATGCTATAATCTAGAAAATTTCGGGAATTGTTATTTCATTCCTGAACACAGGAAACATTGGGTAACTCAACATATTTTTATGTTTGCTATTATTATTTGATATGTGATAGGTATTTATTCAAATTATTTTGGTCAGTTGATCTATTTCATCGCTCTTTGGAATGATCATCTAGCAAATTAAATATTGCACAGTGTCCTAAGATGGTATTAGAAATAATTAATTATACATTTTTAATTCTCATTCTCGTCCTGAAATAAAGGATTCTAAAATTTTTGTTCCCGATCTCGTCTCGATTGTTGAGTCCCATTCTTGTTCCATTCTTGAACGAAAAAAAAATCTATATCTCGCACACCCCTACTAAACATAGATTGGCAAACGATTATTTCAACATTGGTGTTCATAAAAACCAAGGTTAATGATATTGAGATGTTGAGTTTAACATTACTAAGGGTAAAATGTTTTGCGTATATTTATATCTGATTTCTCTCTGAATATCTTAGTAAATAGCTAAATACACAGTATTAATGAAAAATGTAGACAGTGATATCCGAGTTTTGTAACGTCACAATATCATGGAACAGCAGGTAGTCCTGCATGGAACGCATCAGATCAGAAAAACATAAAAGGGAGAGAGGCTGACACTTTGAGAAGTAGAAATTTCGGGAAGTATCGGACACAGGTAATCACTCTTTTGAATACGGCTAAAAGGAGGGTGATTTGTCATATGAATTGGCATAAAACATGTGAGGATACATTTTGATTACAATGTGCAAAAGTTGATTCAAAGATCTATTGAAACATAAGACAATGTTCTGACCAACTAAAGAACAAACCTTAAGGAAAATAATCTAGTGACAATGGCAATATTTTCATTTGAGAGCTAGTATTATTAGCATTGTAAGAATAGTTTGTTTATCAATACGGCACCTTAGCTCAGTCGATAGCATGTTTGTCCACTGAACTAAGGGTCCTGAGTTTGATTCTTGGCATGGCAGAAAATTTAACCGTGGTGAAATGTGGGTTTACCCTTTCATAGTGATAAATTAACTGCCGGGATCTGGATGTTGTATCTGTTCTAGTCTTAAGTTATATTATAAAGGCATATGAAGCTACGACAGACCTAGCCAGCTGGTAATGGAAAATATATGGTTTCATTAAAAAACTAGCTTAGTCCACACGCTGGAAACAATATTGGGATTTAACTTGAATTTGAAAAGAAAATTCAGGATTTGACAACCATGAAGAAGCTTTGCCAATGAAAGTAATAAAATGTAAAATACATATTTGTATTAAACATTTGAAGATTATTTCTTTTTTATACAGCACAAATTAATAATCCTGTGACCAAAATATAAAATAATTGAATTAAATGTTATCATATTAACTTAATTTAAAAGCTCTGAATAAAATATATTAATCATCTTTGTGGTTTGATATTTTGTTAATTAAAATGCGTAGACTCATTGGGTGACACTTAATAATTTTATACAGCATTACTTTTTTTACTTTTGTTTTTTTTTGTGGCTGTGATCACAGGGAAGAGTGGGCATTTGGTATCGCCACCCTGCGCCGGTGGTTGAACCACCTGGAGACCATCAGCTCACGTTTACTCAACGATCAGTCCTCCACCGGCTCTGCGGACTTCAAACATTTGTACAGGTTAGTAGCTTTATCTTTCAATTATGCACTAATGCTAGCGTGTAAGACACAGATTTGTTTAGCACCTTGCACTGCTGCTACTGGAAAGAAACAACACTTTATTAAATGTTTAGCAAGGAGAGATTAATATAATGTTGGGATAAATCAATAAAATAAAATATATTAATTATAAAACCTGTTAATGAAATTTATATAAAATTTAGAGGTGTACTCATTCAGTAAAACCAGTTATTGATAATAAATAAAATGATAGAATACTAGGAAAATGGTAGAGCACAAATAAAAGTAAAAAAACTAACACATATTTACACACACATTAATATTTTGATGCTATTATAGCATCTTCCTCAGGAAGTAGTAGTAGTTAGACTGAACAGGATGTTGTCTTCAGTGATGCCAACTTGACTGGTATGGATGAAAACTTCTCTGGTGCAGATGAAATTCTCTGAATGTTTCTTTATTACTCTATGAAAGGTAGGTGGTGCTGGTGGAGCTTCTGGGTTGAAATTAGCGAATATTTAGGTTGGGTGATTTTCTAGACTTTGTGATCCATTGATGTGCCAGTTCCCATCTTCTTAATTGAGACATATTACATTGTGTCTTGTTAAATGATTTTAACATCTTGACAGTGTAGCAGTCCTCAAAGTTGAGGTTATGAATGTAGGAGTGTGCTGAAACAGGTTTTTCTGGATCCTTGATTTTTGTGTCATGGCGGTGTCCATTCATTCGTTTTCGGAGAGTTTCATTGGTGAGGCCAACATATTGTGCAGTACATTGTTGTCATTCTAGTTGGTAAATTAGGTTACTGGACTCACATGTGTGACTGCCTTTGATTGTATGAATGGAGCTGATGATATTGCTAGAGAAAGTGGCTGCTGGATGATGTATTTGGCAGGTTTTGCAAGCTGTTTTGTTACAAGGTTTAAAGCCTTGTTGTGATTGAATGAAGGTTGTGTCATTTTCAGTTTTGAGTTTAGGGTGTACCAGAAGATTTCTGAGTGATGGAGGCTGTTTATACACAAGGAAGGGTGGATTTTTGAAAATATTGTTGGTACGGCTGGATGCTTCCAATATGGGAAAACCTGACGCTAATACTGTATTTTGTTTGTCTTTTGTAGGCCTGGATAGTACTTTGTCACTAGAGGTATAGTATCTGGTTTTTCAGGTTTAGGTGATTGTGGAGTTTCAGCTAGTAGAAGTAGGTTGTTAATGATAAGTTTAAGGTATCCTCGCTCTGTAAAGGCTTCTGGGAGGTTTTCAAGGTGGTTTTTGAAGGCTTTCTGGATCGGGCGAGATGTAGTGAGCCCATAGGGCGAAATTGTAGTGTTGAATGGATGGCAGCTATCAAAATGCAGATATTGTTGTCTACTAGTGGGTTTAAGATGTACCGAGGTTTTGAAGTGGCCTTCTGACAGCCTAATGTCCACCTCAAGAAATGTTGCCTGGTCGTGGGATTGGTTTGAGGTGAACATCAGATCTGAAAAAGAGTTTAGGTTGGTTAAAAATAGGGTTAGATTGCCTTGGCCAGCTGTTCACACCATCAATATGTCATTGATGAAGCGAAGCCAGCAAAGTGGTTTGTTGATTTGGTCATCAAGAAATGTTTTTTCCAGTTTATAAAAAGGGTAAATATTGAACATAAATTGAATATTTTAACTAGCAAAATTTTTTTATTGGCAAAGCATCTTAATTGTTTAAGCCAGAATTTATTTCAAAGCAAATTCGAATCTAATATTTGTTCTGAAAAACAAGTGGAAGTCTCGAATCTTTGCACACCCCTATACTTTATTTTCTATCAAACTTGGAGAAGTCATAGAATCCTGATTCCCCATAGCTAAAAATACTGTCTATATCTTTCCCTTTCTTCAGCACGAGAGCGTAAAACACCAACTGGACTGACGTTTTGGTCACTATGCCCAAGACATTCTCACATTGACATTTTCAAATCTATCGTATTCTTGTTGCTAGTTTGACCACTCTCATATGAAACAATGAAAGACACTAGATCGACATGGTCACGGCGTTTGTGTCTCAGCGACCAAAACGTCAATCTGTCACCGGTCTAAGGCAGCATGGATAGAGGTAGATCACATTCACTAAGGTTCTGTTGTTGCATGTTTTTTGATTAGTCTTTTTCTTTTCTTTGATTCTGAAGTTACCTGTTGAAACTTGTTTTTTGACTCTTGGCAGATGAATAGAATATTGTATTTGGATTATATTTAATCATTAATTATCAATTGTTAATTACCTATCATTGTTGTTTATTAAGAAATGACTGAACTTTTTGTGAATAATTATAACAATGATACTGATGATGATGATGATGATGATGATGATGGTGGTAGTTAAATAATCGATAATTAAATTTATCAACAACTTTATCTAAGTGACCCTGAGCTACCTCGGGCCATGCTATCATAATCCAGTTGCTGTTTTACTCTTTCATGCTCAATAAGGGGATTTATATACCCTGAAAACTTCATAATTGTGTGTTTTGTTTTATTTTAATTGTAAACTTTGAGGCCTACAGTTTAACGTTAAGTGTATAGACCTTGCCCTTCTATCCTCTTTTCTCGTTTAATTTAAAATAGCCGTTTGCTGCCATTTTTTTCACTTAGAATATTTTGAAAGATATATACAAAGTGTACCAGTGGATCTTGTGCAAACTCGATATCTGTGTGTCGCAGGTTACTGGACATCAGCCGCGGAGAGCCCGACTCTGTAAGGGAGGTAATGAAACGAGCGGTCCAAAGTTCGATCCCACTCACTTTCGTCCAACTCCTGCTCACGCTTCCCCCTGGTACACCGCCGACGTTGGAGAGGCTTCTAGGGGACCTGCTGCATGAGGCGATGGTGAGCCCTAGGTCAGTGGTGGTCCGTGGAACGTCTCACAGGTGTAGGCACCATTTCTCATCACTATTGTTACAATTAACTAGGAGTGTGGTCAAATAACAGAACATCATATAGGTATAGGAGCGCAGCAAGTCTACGGTTTCAATACAAATCGAATATAAGTAATATTCTTCAAGTTTAATCAAAGTTTAAATATTTCTAATAAAAAAATATAATATTATGTTTATTTATATAACTTTATACAATACTAGAATAATTTATAAAGTATTTTATTGCACATTAATGGTTTGTAATGTATACCTTGGTTTTCTTATGAATGGAAAAATTTAAGCAACTTTTAGAAAATAATCTTGGGAATGTGGGGAATGCCAGGCCTCCACCGTGGTTCGGATTCCACGTTAAACTGTAGGTCCTCCATTTCATCTCACAATCAACCCTACCATTACACATTAGCGTAAGTGCGTACAACCTGAACGGTTAGTATGACACAGTGCTAATAATAATAATAATTTTAGAAAATACAAACTTTTTTTATGATTAACAATTATGAGATATTACCATAATGTAATTTTATGAGTATTAATTGTATCTATAAAAAGTGACAGCGTCAGATCACATGACTTGACACATGAATACATGAATCTAGCTCTTGGAACTTTTTCTATATGTCAGTTGTAATTAAATTGGGGTATACATAACAACTCCTAATGCAAATATTTTAACCTGAGCTGAGTTACTCGCATATTTTCATAGTAGTCGCAACTCTTTTTTTTTTAAACCAAGTCATGAGCTTTAAAAGCTTTGTACACACCTAGTCATGATGTAAAAAAAGTACCATCATTCTCACTAAGTGAAGAATCTAATATCGCTGTGGAATACCAAATTATTTAACATGGCTTTCACCTGAATTCGGAAAATATTAGTAAGAAATTTTTATAACTCTTTTGATTAACTATATAAATTTATGAAGCAGATAAGAACTATTTCTACAAGGTTTGATATTAGTTACTTTTAAACAATGTATGCAATAAAAAATAATTTAGATATATTGGTCGAATTCTAATATTGAACAAAAATTATGAACATAAGACTAGATAGAATAATACTTAGCACTGCGTCTTACTACCCATTTGGGTTATAAGCTGCGAGATAGAAATATGACAAAATTATAGAAAGTATATTAATAGTAACCAGGGGAGGGGGGGCAGGATCTCAAACTTCGGGGAAAATGTTGGGAATTTATCCATTCCCGGAAGCTAGGTGGTATTGGTCCTTTCCCTTAAAGTTTCAGGCTGTAAACAACGCACTGATTCTTCCAGCAGATAAGACAAACAAGTTGGGAAACCCGTGACTCATTGTCCTCTATCAACAGTTATCTGTTAGGTTCAGCAAGCAAGAGAGCTTGGAATATGTATAGAAGGACAGATATTTTACACTACCAGCTTGCTAGGCCTGTCCTAGCTTCGTATGCCTTATAATCTAACTTGAATCAAGCACTTACACAACATCCAGTCCACAGCCATTAAGTTATTAATGTGAAGGGTAAACCCACATTTCCCCAACAATAAATTTTTTGGTCATGTCAAGAATCGAACCCAGGTCCCTTAACTCAGTAGGCAGATAACGCTACCGGCTGAGCTAAGGTATCGGTGAAGGAGGACAGATATTGTATTATTATTTATTTGTATTATTTAATGTTTTTTCAAAATTTTGCTATTTGATTCTATAAAATAGGCTATCTGTACACTCCTCTCAATATTATTTATGTTTTGATTGATAATATAGTTGGGACGAATCCACTATTTTATGAATATGAATCTTGGGAATAATTATAAAGTTAGAGGAAATATAACTATAATAGAATAATAGAAAATAGTAACTAAATGTTAATATTCTTTCTTATAATCCATTGATTATAACATTAATACATTCGGTTAAGTATTTTATTACTGGTCTGGGATCTGGTTCTTAAGTTCATCCTATAATTATAGTTGGTTCTGAATCACTAATAAACAGTATTAAAGCATAAAAACAAATTTCACCTAAAAAAAAAAAAAATAAGGATGTGGGTTTTTAATTTTTAATTTTCTTGAATCCTCAATCTTTAATATCCTTAAGGATTCAAGGAATTCAATGGTCTATCCCTATTTGATAATGTCAAAGCTTTTACAAGTCATACCATATTAGTTTAATATATATTTTTAATCTAAAATTATTATAAGCGTCATTTTTTCAATTTCCCATTCTCGTCTCGATTCTGAAACTTTGACTTAGCTTCAAACATCAAAAAATATAAACTTCGAGACAAATTCCTGATTTGACAAACGAATCTTCTTCAGTAAAAATATTAACAGCTGAAATACTCGGCTATTGTCATTCTAAGTTGTTTTATTTATATATATATATATACATTATATACATATACATATATACACATTACATACATACATTATATATATATATATATATACACATTACAAAGCAATATTCAAATGGAAAAAATTTGAAGTAATAGAATTATAATTTGTGATGATAACTTTATTTAAAAGAATAAAATGAAATATTACATATAATTATGCAATAAAAAAAATGCAAGTAACTTTAGTGCAAAAAGTTATATTAATAAATAAAATATAATATATTTTTTCAATTATAGAAAATTGAAAGTGTGGACTTCAGACACCCCTATTCCCATCCATAAATATCTTAGTGCATTGGATTCTTCCCACATTTTTCCTCTTTCCTTGGGTGGGAGTTTTTATTAAATCTACACTTAATAGTTTATTTTTATTATCTTTCATTAATATAGGATTAATTAGCCATTGGGCCACCTCATTGCTGAATATTAAATAAATCTCTTTAAGGAAACACCTTTCTTTTCTTTTTTGAAGTATTTTGTGTATTCATATGGAAGAAGGTACAGGAAAAGTGGGCAGGAAACACATAAAAGGGAAACAAACATAATATGGCTTATCAATGTAAAGACCAACACACATCAGACTCTACGTTGTTACCACTGGACAAAGAGGTAATGGCTGCCTCTATAAGAAAATCATTCATTACCGCCGAATCTTATTACCTATATTTCATTCTATCGGAACTCATCAAGAGGAAGTGTGAAACGCATAATTCAACTTCCTAAAGAAGGAAACCAGAAAACACACAAGGGAGAAAGGAAATTGTTAGATAAAAAATAGGATCATTAGACAAGGACATATTAAAGGAACAACATAAAGAATAAAAACAGGAAAAGGCCATTGGATGTGAGTATGATAAATATATCTTCAAGGAAAATCTTTTATCGCTTTTTTGATGTGTTTTGTATATGTATATGGAAAAAGGTATAGGAAAAATGGATAGAAAATATGAATGTGGGGAATGCCAGGCCTCCACCGTGGTTCGGATTCCACGTTAAACTGTAGGTCCTCCATTTCATCTCACAATCACCCATACCATTACACATTAGCGTAAGTGCGTATAACCCGAACGGGTAGTAAGACACGTGCTAATAATAATATAACATCAGAATATTGATGTGTGTGTAAATATTTGTTAGTGTTTTTACTTTTATTTTTGCTCTACCATTTTCCTAATATTCTATCATTTTATTTATTACCAATTACTTTTGCTCAAAGCACTTTATTTCATACTTATTCTGAGGGTGTTTATAGTCATTTGGTAAGCCAATGGTGTTGCAGAGATCTGAATGTGTGGTGTCTGAACCTCATTGCAACTGTTTCTCTCCCTCTCCCATCTTGTCAGGTCAGAGAGCGAGTGTGTCCTGTCAGCTGTGTTGCGGAGGTTACAGGAAGTGGCGTCGCTCGAGCAAAGAGACGCTAGTGCCGCGGTGTGGAGGCAGCTGGAACCACTTTGTGGTGACCTGAGCCTGTCCCCGGGTGTCAGACTCCAGGCGCTCACTCTTGTCCAGGTACTCTGGTTAGAAACCAATTTCTCAGCCTGAAGCGAAGCTGAATCAAAGTTTGAATATGTTTAGTTTTTTATGATTTAAAAAAAATGTATTATTGTGCAAATGTTTGTAGTATTTCATTCTAGACTGATAAATTCAGGCATTATCCAAAACATACAATTCAATTATTCTAGATTATTTCAAATTAATATCAATATTAATTTGTAATTTATATAACAACTTAGATTGGAAACAGCTAAATATAAGTTGAGGGTTTAACTGTTAATAGGGTGACCTGGTGGTCTAGGGGTAAGGTGTCAGACATCTGTGCTGGCGGCCGGGGTTCAATCCTCGGTCCTGGCAAAGATTTATCTGATTACCAAACCCTTCCTTCACCTCTGACAAGACATCTTGTGAATGTGGGGAATGCCAGGCCTCCACCGTGGTTCGGATTCCACGTTAAACTGTAGGTCTTCCATTTCATCTCACAATCACCCTACCATTACACATTAGTGTAAGTGCGTACAACCCGAACGGGCAGTAAGACGTGGTGCTAATAATAATAAATAACTTAATATTTCTGGCTAAGCTTCTTAATTCTAGAAGCCAAAAAATATGTTTTTTAATTTCTTTCAATTGCTAGTAAATTGTCCCCATGGTTGTAACTGACATGTGTACCCTCCTGGCCAGACCCTGAATCAGTCCCCTGAGGACAGCACGACAAAGCTCCTCTACCACCACGCTCAAGCTCTGGTGGCGACTGGTTGGCCCGACACGGTCATCACCTTGCAGGAGTCGGATCTTGCGACAGAGTCGGCCCGCTATGACCTCTTCCAGAGGCTGCTGGCCCACGCAGGATCGTGGGGGCATTTCACCACCCTTGCTCAGCTGCTGCGGGAATGGCCGGACTTTTGGTGAGCGCGGTCATGTAACTTGTAGACATGCCAACATTTCAAATGACTAGCTAAACATATTTAAAGCAGGACTGTGCCGAGTGGAATATGGTTCCACCTGTTAAGCTAATGACAGACATGATAGACCATCCCTCACTGATTGTCTAAGCCAGTGGTATTCAATCTGTGGTACACATAACCCATCTTAAGGGGCTCATAAAATTTAATACATTATATATTATTCATTTAAATCTTATAACTCAATAATGAAAACCTCTTTTCGCTTTATGAGGCAATTGCATTGTATTTGGAAGAAGGTACAGGAAAGGTGGATAGAAACAAATAAAAGGGGGACAAATACAATATGCCCTGTATTGCATTAATTTGGCTGTGATACAATTATTTTAAATATAGATTATAGAATAATTTGTAATAAATAAAATGATAGAATATTAGGGAAATGTTAGTGCACAAATAAAATTAAAAACACTAACACACTTTGATATTTCGATGCTATCATAGCATCTTTAACTACTACTACTTCTTCCTGTGGAAGATACTATAATAGCATTGAAATATCTAATTGTGTGTTAGTGTTTTTACTTTTATTTGTGCTCTACCATTTTCCTAATATTCTATCATTTTATTTATCCATCTTGTGAATGTGGGGAATGCCAGGCCTCCACTGTGGTTCGGATTCCACGTTAAACTGTAGGTCCTCCATTTCATCTCACAATCACACCCTACCATTACACATTAGCGTAAGTGCGTATAACCCGAACAGGTAGTAAGACGCGGTGCTAATAATAATAATAATAATTTATTTATCACAAGTGGTTTTTGCTCTATGCACTTTATTTTATACTGAATAAGGTTCGGTCTTTTGACTCCTGGATAAATATTCATCTTGCCATTAAATATTGTTATCTGGTCAATAAGTTAAAAATGCATCTTATGACTGACTGCCAGATAAAATGTATTTATCCATCGCATTTCTATTGGGACATTTAAGTAGCTGATAACTTTTATCTGAAAGTTAAAATTGGCGTTGCCATAGTGACACATTGTTTTTCATGAGGTTTCAGCTATCGGAATCTCTTTTTAGATTAAAATCTTGGTTTGCGTGTTTAGTAAGCACAAGCCCAGGCTTTAACATTATATAAAGTTAGAACATTTAATTCACACTTTTATAAAAACTAACAAGCTATTTGTGGTTATAGTTATATAAGAACAAATTGTTTAATGTGACTACAATCAAATTATGTAAAGATTCTACCAAACTATTGCCCACATTTTGGCAGAGACCAAAATTAGTACTTGCAAGACAATTCTTCTTCTGCTTCTGCGCCCACATGATGCCATCTGTTTCCTTAAACTCGTATAATAGGTATATCTTTGGTCCTCTCTAAATCTTTCTTGCTGAGCCTAATAAATAACTCTTGTTAGACAGACTCTGAGCCTCCCAACTTGTTTGTCTCATCACAGGCAGTAAAATACCTCCTACCCCCTTGCCCAGTTTGCTACAGAACACACAATATGACTGTCTCTAAATAGAGATTGAGCCAGTATTACCTGCTAAAGCAATAAGCGGGCTTTATTTCCCATCCGAACCCTTTCCGGGAAAGGATCTAGTAATGTTTCTCTCTTCCTCACTATTCCCTCGAACCTGTAAATAAGTCCACATCCCTGTTTCTACAAACTATTTATATGCCTGTCCGGCTGGCGCCAGTGCAGAAACAACCCGGACTTAGCCTCGGGCCTCTGAGTACTCGAACTCGCCACTAACGGGTATAATGGATAATAAAGTTTTACAACTCTATTGGTTCACACCACCCCGATAATTCTAAGTTATTTATTCTCACCATCAATATCTTCCACAGCAGAGCACACTCCAATAACATAGTCTTATTTATACACAATAGCCAGTTCTTGATAACAACACAAAATATACTTTTCTTATAAAAAAAAAGCTTTCAATAATAATAACAACGTTTCTACGTGTTACAAAAATAAAAGACATTTAATATTCACACAGGTTTTAGTACTGCCCAGAAATGTACTTGTTCTTTGTTAGTGTGTTAGACCACACCCAAGCACAGGCATCACTGGTCCTTTCAATCTTTCCCGCCCAACTCCGGGAATGGATAAATTCCCAATATTTTCTCGAGCGTACGAGATCCCATCCACCCCTATTCTTGATTTTTTTTTCTCCGAACATTATGAAATATTTAATTTACAAACACCTCATCATACGGGCACTTTATGAAGAATTACTGCAAAACTGACAACAGCAACAGTGTTTAAACAAAGTTTTGAAACCCTTCTTCAGTCAGAATTTAGGACCCACCTCAAGGACAAGCCCGGTCTGATTCAGGAAGGGGAAAAGATTTTTTTCCCCTCTTCTGAAAATAAGGATTTTCAGTTCTTAAAACCATCAAGAGACTCAAAATGATCTGCGGTCTACTCTGCCTATCGACACAGCACTCGAAGAGACTCACCTCCACATTGAAGCAGTATCATGGTTTTCACTAATTATCTGTTTTTGTCACTTACCTATCTTTTCATCGAAACATATTGTGTGATTTTATATTTGTAAGACTAAAAAGTTACTGAAATCGATTCAGTTTATTTGATAACATTCATCAATACAAAATAAAAACTCAATAAAACTCTTTCTAAAAATGAAATAACATTATAGTAGCCACTGAACTAGTTTTTTTTTGGTCCATTACTAAACATTGTAAAAAAGTTACAATTTCATTAGATTTGAGCCATCAAATCAGGAACATATTTTATTTGGATTGCAATCATATATTTTCTGGAAAACACTAGGTTAGACAATGACCCTTAAAGTGATACATGACTGACAATCGCAGCTAAAGTGTTTATTTGTTTTCAGTGAGATCTCACCCAGTCCTTGGACAACTTTCATCAGTAAATTAATCCGCCAGGGGGACTTGGAGAGTGAGAATGTGGCAACATTGCTGGAGAACATTTTGGGAGGCAATGTGTTGTCAGCACAGGTGAGAGTTATCAGAGTTTGTTATTTTAAAATAACCGGAGTCTTATTGTTCAATGAACTGCTTAGGGTGGAGTTTTGTAAAGCCTTTGAGTGATTTCTTATCTCTATTCAAACATTGTTACATTAAGTCTTAAACGAGCGTTCGAGTCAACTTTCACGCTTGTACAAGTCACAGGGCTTGTAGTACGATTTGCAAAGTTTTGAAAAAAAATGATTTGCCTTGAAAATTATAAATATATGAGCTTTGACTAAGCATCATAAAAAAAGTTCTTACTTTGTTAATTAAGAAGTTTCTCCAGTAAAAATATTGACAGCTAAAATATTCCATTTATTTTCATTTGCGGCCTTCCTAATTGTAATGTGTATTACAAATTAATATTCTTATATCACTTTAAGGAACACAGCGTTTGCTTTTTTAGGTATTTTGTTATATTTGGAAGAAGGTACAGGAAAGGTGGGTACAAACATATAAAAGGGGAACGAACCCAATATGGCTCTTACAATGAAAAGGAGAACACAGTTCACACTTTACATTGCTGCCATTGGACAAAGAGGTAATGGCTGCCTCTTGAAGAAAATAGATTGTTACCGCTCAATCCCCTAACCTAGGTTTATATCAGAATTCATCAGGAAGGGGTGTTAGATACCGAATCCTCGCTTCCCCTATCAGGTAGAAGAAGTAACGATTACACTTACAAAATTATAACATGAAGGTTTGGGAAGGATTAGGCATTAGAGAAATATACAAGTATAACAAATCAGTTTATTTAATTGTAAACAAGAGAAATAGAAATAGTTATTTTTTAAATAGATATTAGATCAAATAGTCCATTGTTATTAAAGATAACTTTATTCAGTTATCATAGTCATATATGTTCCAATAGTCAGGAACATAAATAAGCTCCTTGATGACTAAGAACTAACAGAAGAAAGATTAAACATATATTTTAGTTTAGAAACTCTAGAAATAAGGATCCAAGCTCATTCTCCTACGAAGGAGCGTCTGCCTCGACATAATGGCAGTCAAAAATAGGTAACAAATATTAATCTAAGGTTAAGCGACAATACATAAAGACATTCCAGCCTAGCTAATACCAGACTAAACCTGAAAGATCTATTCATGAATAATAGTAAAATTATATTGAATAAAATCAAGGGGTATTAGATCCTAATTTTATAAAGCTACTGTGTGTATAACCCGAACAGGTAGTAAGACGCAGTGCTAGTAATAATAATATAACTATAAAGAAAGTTATATAAGCTAGCTAGCTTGAGTGAACTCCATAGATAGTTATGAAAGCCTAAGAATAAACTCTTGGAAGAGGAACAAACATATTACAAATAGTAGATGGTGAGCTATCGGGTATCTATGAGGTTAAATTACTATGGTCGGTCAATTCCTAATAATTACTGACCGGACATTCAATAATATATTTATATTTCCACCCTAACTTGGGCACACAATAAATAGTACAAACAGTAATTGTTTTACTCAATACAAAAGATATCTGAAGGTGGCCGGAGACAAAACACTATCCCTGCGGGCCACTACTAAGAATTATTAGTGCTCCTACAGGTTGCACATCGTACATAGATAAACAAAAAGGAAATAATAGTGACTCTCACTGACATAACTAAGCCATTGAAGAAAACGTTAGATAACCTTATTTCCGTCTTAAAGGGATACTAAGCATGGTCATACCATTTAGGGAGTCATTATTGTTCCCCAATATATAAACTTAGTCTTAAAGACTAAGAAAAGGTATTCAGACATACTGACATAAAAAATAAAGTCGTATGAACCTAGATTAATAGAGCATTAAGCCCTTCATTCTAAACTACACCATATGGGCATAGGAAAACTTGTCAGAATTTTGACAAACAACAAAGGTCTGATGGATATAGAAGAGGAACATTAAAATTTACATCCAAAACTATGCCTTATGAGCATAAAAAATAGTCAGACATTCTGAGACAAGAACTATGTCTGATGGACACAGGACATAAAGTCAAACATTCTGACACAAAAAACTATGTCTCATGGACATAGTTAAAGAGGTGTTACAAATGTAACCCAGATTCTAACTTTCAAATACTTAAAAGTCCCAGATGAAGCTTCATCTGCAACGAGGTGGAGAGTCTGACGTCTGACACATCTTAGTCACCAGTGTAGTCAGCAATGTAGAGCTACATCCTAGTTCTTCTTCTGTCCAATTGACAAAATGGAATACAGAATGTTAAGCGAGTAATGACTGTTATATAGTAACAGAACTGACAAACTCGGTGAAGGTTTGCATCTTGACATCTAAGGGGGGAAAGGGTTAAGTTGCGGAACTGCGCTGAATGACTACTAGCGCTCGTTGATGGTGTGGTTCCCAGAGAAAACGTCTTTACCATTGTTTCGAAGCAGGTCCAGTGAGTAACATGTCATTTATCTGATGGTCCCGGCATAGTCAGCTTGGGCGTTTCCCAGCAATATTAATCTACTGTGAATTGATATCTGCCACACATTATTAGAATCTATTAGCTTGTGTGTTTATTATAATTATGGCATTACTATCCTACATGTTAAACAGCTGGTTTAACATGTGGAAACATCCTGAAGGAGGAAACAAAAGAATCACAAAAGGGATACAAAGTAAATTACTAACTTCAGGCAGGAAAAAATTCAGGAAATTCTCAAAATTCGGGTGAGGGAAGATATTTCTCGAGATTTTTCATGATTTTTTTTTCATTACACCTAAGGCACGCTCATTAAAGTCATGTTTGTATTTAATTTTCATTAAAACTCGTTAATATATTAAATCTGAACTAACCTTATCTTCCGTTAAGTAGAATGGACACTTGGAAACTTCAGTCACATATTTTGTAACTCCTTACAAAATAATTGAGGCAATTAAATAACATAACCAGAGTATATATAATTGAGGGAAATATCTATCTCTGAATAGATTTAAACCAGGAAAACATATGTTTAGTGCAAAATAATAATATAAGCGGCTTTTAAATATCAAAATATACACGAAATACACCTTCAACACACTTATTTGCATAAAGGCATGTATACTACATGGATATTATTTTTTGTAGTGGCATCCATTTGCTTTTATACCATGGATAAATAAGTGTTGGATAAGCTAATGTTTTAGGAGTGCAACAGTTTTTTTTATTAGAGCTTTAGTAACTTAAACATAAGAGATAACTGGGCACACTGGCTCGGTCAAGAAATATTTTTGTTATCATTATAGACAAGAATGTGCGCTTACCTGTACTTATTCAGGTTAGTTTAAATATCTTGATTTTTTACTGTGAGAGTATTTATTAAAATTCATGCCATGAGTTTTAATTTATTTATCAACAATTTTAGTCAATCTTAAAATTTATTTTTAGACTGTACCTATTTATATCCAAACCAAAAATATTTGTTTAAAAATACACTATTATTATAATTGTATTAGGCCTATTTAGTTTTTATATGGAAAACTTACAATTTAAAAATAAATAAGAATAATATGTTAACCATAGATACTTTTTTTTCCCTCCAAGATTACATTTAGCTCAATTTAATTAAAACTATAAATCTGAAAAATAGATATGATCCTAAAGTGTAAAATTATTTTTAGGGGTGTGCGAAGCCAGTTTTTTCAGTTCGAAGCGAAGTCGAAGCGAATATTCAAGAATATTCTCGAAGTCGAATCGAAGTTCGAATAAAATTTAAACAACTAATAATAGGTCTTAAAACAAATTATTTTTCTAAAAAAAACTGGATGTTTTTAGCCTTAATATATTTATATTTATTTCAAATGCTATTAAATTGATATATTTTATCTAACTTTAATAAAAACCTTACAATTTAGCCTAATTATGTAATAATACACAATAAGACATTAACCTTTTTAGAAAAAAATATGTAGGCCTACTAAAAAGACATTTACTTGGGCACGTAAATAGACAATTATATTTTATAAAAAATATAGGTATATACTATATTAGGTTAAGTTATATGCTAAGAAAATATTTACACAGTCCTGTGACATTGTGCAATAATATTATCCTACATTTGATTTGCAATTAAACTTTAAAAAATATTCACTTCAGGGCAGATTATGTTATAACTTATTTTAAAAAACGAATATTAAGAATTAAGAAAAATTATATCAACATCAAACAGTTTTTATAAGTTAAAATAAAAACAAACATTGTAAGAAATTATCCACACAGGCAGTTAGAAGTGTTACTTTCTCTTCAAGTTATTTTGAAAGATGTTAATTCCTCAAAATGAATAGGAGTCAACGGTTCTCGTCTGGCTGGTACAATGTTTCCTGAACTAGAAAATACCCTTTCACTGCACACACTTGTAGCAGGGCTACCTTGGAGACATTAGGGTATTTTCAAGAACCCTCTTCCCTCCACCAGATATAGGCACCCGTGGTTCATTTAGGTAATCCTTCACTTCACTGTTGTTGTCTATTGCCGGTTGGGTGGTATTTGGTATGGAATCAAAACTTGACCATAGTCCAGAACTAGAAGAGGAGCATGAGGGGTGTTCATCTTTTACGTTAGGCTCTAAAGATGACTTGTCACTCAACTTCTTAACTTCAATTGCTAGCGTGTTTACTGCCACCATATCATCGATCAAGACACCTCTAAATCTTGGGTCGCATAGCATGGATGGGCAGAAAATAGGATCTGAATCGTAGAAACTGAAGCGAGATTTCAAAGCCTTATCTAAACTTCTTGCGAACATTACACCATCCTTCTTGCTAGTGATAAAAACATTTAAGAGATTTGAGGCAAGGAAGGATGGGTATAACCATTGAAGAGGTGGGATAACTGTCTCCACTGATTTCCTTGGTGGCGTCAGCTAGTGGCCCAAGAACCTCTACAATGCCTGCTGCTTGCTTCCATTCAACTTCAGTTAGGATCTCGATGTTATTTTCTGAATTGGCAAGTTCAGCTCCAACAGCTTTTCTAACAGCATGTAATCGAGAAAGCATGTTATACTCGCTGGACCACCGTGTGTCCACAAACTGAATTAACTCGAGTACTGGCAGTACCATCTCTTCCATTACCGTATGTAATCTTTTTCTTGTGGATGGACTACGACTGTAATGTTCCACAATTGCTTTTGCCTTTGTCAAAAGTGTACAAACACCATAACATTCTGCTTTGGCATCATGGATAGCTAATTATTACTGTTCAATCTAACACATTAAAATAAAATGTAGATAAACTGCAACACATGCTCTAAATAAGCTATCAAAGTTATTTTTATTCCAGTTTTAAATTTTTTAAAAAAGGTAAATCTTTTGGTATTACAGAAAAATATGCATTCTTTTAAAAAGAAAAACGTTTCTAATAGCAATAAGTCACCTGTTGGCGTTTTGTATTTTTTCAGGTATATATTACACTGGGCAGTTTTCTTATCAGAAGCTCTCGTGAAAAATACCCATATTTCACTTTTATTTTTCTGTTTCGGACATTTTCGTAGGCTTAACCAAAACTATTGATAAATTAATAATAAACAGTCTAATGTTGCCAACATGAGGTCATCAAATTTTCCATCAAGTTTTTAGGTTAACATAAATAAATCATTTAATCGTTTAGTTAAAAAAGAAGTATAATTTAAAATTGAAACAAAATTTAATCAGTAAAGGGTAAATATGTTTGCTTATATTCTGTCTCAAAATTAATTTTTTCGACTTTCAATCAAGTTTTTAATTTATCTCTTGGCGCATGCGTCGTAACATTTTCTGTTGAGTAGAGCAAATACACGTGAAGGTCATTTCATTTCAGAATATTGAAAAAGATTCACTTGAAAAAAATTATGCAAAATTCAAAGCAAAAATATGATTTTAAATTGTATATTGATTTTTTTTAAATATTATTTTTATCACGTGAATTTAGGTCATGTGGCGGTGAAGATAGCTGAACGTATTTAATTTGTGAATCGATCAGGCCGTGTGGCATCGAATATAATCGATTATTGAAATTGTGTAACTATCGATAGTTATTCAATATTTCATCAAAACGAACTATTTTAAATTTACAAGTTATTTATTGAGAGAGAATAAGAAAAAGATACTTACAGGTACATTATTTTTTTTTAACGAAAATAGCGTGATCACCATTTATTAAAAGTGGTCACTAATCTCAGTAGAAATATTGTGGAATAATAATAATTATGTCAGTCACAATCAACTAGTCGTTTTATAACCATGGCCTTTTGTGTCAATACATAGATATTAAAAAATATCGAACTAATCGATATTTAACCTATAAATCGATAAGGCCCATCTTTCGTAAAGTAAACAAATGAAAATAATTTGTATTAGAAGCTTGCGCCTCATACATATTAGTAAGTATTCCATAATTCAACGTTTTATTTGTTTTAAATTGTGAATTTTCTGTGGTAAACATGAATATAATCTACTAGAATAACAGCTCAGAATGGTTAAAATTGAAAATACTTGTATATTTTTTGCCGAAGCTTCGAATTTTTCGAAGTAAATTTTGTTTGTCGAAGTCGAAGCCGAAGTTAATTAATATTCGCTTCGACTTCGAGATTCTCGAAGCTTCGCACACCCCTAATTATTTTTAAATTGTTTTCCCGTCCCGTTCCCGCAGGAGATCGTTATTTCCTGAATACGTCACACACCCCTACTACTAATTCATATTAAAATTGTTTCTGAAATGCCCGGGATTTGAAGGACCTATCCCTGTTAATATGTTCCATGTGCTGTTGCAGGATGTGGAGTGTGTTGTGGTGGACTGCGAAGAGTCCGTCGAACACTCCTTGCTCCTTCTAGTCTGTCTCTTACCAGAGCACCCCAGTCTTCATGTGTTGGCTGTCTCTCTCATACACTCCCATAACATGGTAATTACTCGTCAAAGGGTAATCTAGAATTAGTTCATCAAAGCTCTTAGCCCAGTAAGTACTATGTCTCCCAGGGGTCGGCAATTGATTGATCTCACGGACATTTTCGGTCGATCACATAAGGAAACATTAACACCGCTAAAAGTCGATCTTTGAATTCTCTAAACTCACCAAGTAATATATCAAGAACTTTGATTGTGACCAAAATAACCTTGATCGGCCATAATCGCTAATTCTATAAGAAAAGCAAATAGTTTAACATAAAAATATAATTTCTTTTTCAATACATTTTCTTCTGGAAACGAAGGAACACACGATTTTGAGAATGTTTTCATACTAAGGATTATTACATAAAATGAATAGACAAAAAAATATGTAAAAATAGAATGAAGAAACAATGGGTGATAGCGTGGCCGATGATAAGTTTAGTAAATAGTGGCCTGAAAAAAGGTTGCCGACCCTGGTCTAACTCCTTATCTAGGTAGGTATTGTGTCTACCTACTGAGCTATGATTTCCAATCTCAATTCTTGACACGGCTAAAAAGGTATCATTGGAAGATATTTTGAGCTTTCTCTTTTACAGCATTTAATCATTGTCTGGGAGTTGTTGTCTTTTCTATATTTAAGTTGTTTTTAAAGCTGTGTGCTGATATAATCAATCAGCTTAGGAGGTGCGTACCACAAATGTTTTTTAAATGAATAGGTAGGAAGCTATTTATAAATAATCGTCAATGAATATGATTAGGGGTCTGCGAGCTTGGGTATTTTCATTAGAGTCGAACTCAAGTCAAGTATTTCTAAAAGCTCCTGAGTTTGGGTAAAGTTCGAATATATTCATAATTTTGAAATGTAAATAGTATACTTTTGTTTATTTTAAATATAAATAAGTATCACGTATTTAAAATTTCAGATTAAAAAAAAATATATATATAACACATGTTCTTAAAATATGAATAATAATTTTTATAGATATAAATACTTTTAGGAATAAAAGTTAATAAATGGAAAGATCTGTTTTTAATCTAGAAATAACTAATAAAAAACAATTTAAAAATAAGACCACTTAAATAAAAATAGGGTCTAATAAAAAAAATTAAAATCATTTCAACATTCATGTTTTTAAGGACATTAGAATTACACTAATAGTTATAAAAAATAAATAATTGCATGATGGCTTCGAAATGTACAGTAAGACAGTGTAGAAACACTGCACTATAATATAATGTAAGTGATAGTGAAGGAAGTCAACCTTAAATGATAGGTTAGGCCTGGATATAAACAAACACACTTCTCTCTTCATTTCTTCAAACACTTTTGCACTTACCATTTCTCAAAACTTCCACAGTAGCAAATTGTTTTGAATTTTCAGAAATATAACTTTTTCATTAATGTCTTCTGATATGAAAAATAAATATTTCCGAAAATTTAAAACTATGTGCAACTGTGGAAGTATACAAGTGTAAGAAGAAATAGAGGAGTGTGTTAGTCTACATCTAGACTTAACTACTATTTCAAGTTGGCTTCTTTTACTATCTCTTTACATTATTGTAGAGTATTCTACACTGTCTTGATAAAAAGTTAATAAAAATTACATTTTAATAAGCTAATATTTCCCCATAATATGCTTCAGTAACTTAATTTACCCAATAAGAAAATGTAAGACTCATAAACAGTTAGAAATTTGAAGTGTTTCGTATCTTTTTTATTATTCCTTAGTGTAGACGTGCATTATCACGTCTACTTTTAGTAGAATATTATATTCTTGATATTACATTTTTAATTTAACATAAATTATTATTTTAGTAAGGGACCAGATAAAAATAGTAAAAAGAATTGTTCAATTATTTAGTAATCTACTTAGCTATTTTTAGTTTCATTGCTTTGTCATGGAGATACAAGTAAAACACTTCAATCAAGTATAATTCAAAATGGATGACAATATTGAATAAATTTTCTTGTCGAAAGTGGTTTTAAAGATTTATTACATTATCATTGTGAAAATTGAAATTAACTTTAACAATCTGTTAAGTAACTGAATAATTTATATTTGGAAATGCCGATATTATCCCAATTAAATAGCCTCTGGTTTAAAAATTGACTATCAAGTACATCAAGTGAAAGCTTGAAAATGACGAGCCTACAAAACTTTCGATCTTTATCTCAAGCTCAGAATCTGAGTACTCGCAGAGCCCTAAATATCATCCCTTCTTTACATTGCTATCACTAGACAAGGAATTAAAATATGTGCATTTTCTTAAAGTTGACAGTAATAATAATAATGATGATGATGATGAAAATAATGATTATGATTAATAATAATAAATAGACATATTATATGTTCTCATCAAATGTATATTTCCTGTATTGGTCCTACATGCTATTCTTTCCTTTTACATGTTCCTATCTAGATGTCCTATCATTCTTTACCGATTTCCTTTTTATGCCTTTAGTTTATTTTGGTTTCCTATTTTAGTAAGTTCTTTTGTACAATAGACACCCCCTTCTAATGCGTTCAGATATTATAACAATCGACTTTCTTCAAGAGGCAGCCATTAACATTTTGCCATTTAAAGTGTGAACTGTGTTCTACTTTTCACCTTCCCTATACCTTATTCCGAATATAACAAAATTCCTAAAAAAAATCAAAAAGAGGTGATATCTTGTGTTGACAGAGTATTGAGGGCGACCTAACACCCAGAGTGCTTGCACTTTTACTAGACCGCAGTCTACTGGCCAGCGTGGTTGGCACACCTGTCTACCCACAGCTCATCGAGTCGGCCCTTTCCGGGGACAAGGCCCCCACAGTGGATCAACTGGTGGACCAGCTTTTGTCAGCTGGGTGCGAACCGGAGGCCTCAATGCTGCGCTTCCTTCACCTGGGTGTACCCCCTTCACTCACAACGTTCTCTGCCGCACTGGCCGCTCTCAGAAGCAAATGACGCTACATTAGAGCATTGCCGGTTCTTGTTCAGAAACACGCAGTGGGACAGAATAAAAACTGAACATCACACATTGATTTAAAACAACCCTGTTGAATGTGTATGGTGGTTTTTCTATTTTTTAAATCTAGAATAAAATATTACGATTTCAGGTGTTCATCATTAATTGTTTTTAAAAAGGATTTATCGACTCTTAGAAGGTTATTAAATCAAGATAAGGTTGTGTAAATCTTCTAAAACTTTGACTGGGTTTAAAAAAAATCTGTATTTGATGATTACAAAACTTGAACAAGTATTGAAACCTAAAAATCTTACATTTTAACACAGTCATCCTACGGAGTTAAGAGTCTAAGCCGTTTTCAGGGTGACTCCTAAGTTGTGTCCTAATTTCCCTAATGTGTTCGTCAAGCATTCACGAAAGGAGGCGCCATCTTCTCCAGCTGATGGAAGCTTGCCAAGGCTTGCAAGTTTTCTCACCTGTCTGGTCATGATAGGGATCGATGGCAGGCACGAGGTAATAAGTTCCTAAATGGCCCATTGTGCGCATGGCTACTCTCCGAGGACACAACCATGATGGGTTAGAGGATCCTGAAAACTATATCTGTTCCCCAAGACATGGTTGGCACATAATTGGCGGAATATAGTTGTATTATTACTAGAGACGTGTTGAATCCTATATTTCTCGAATTCATATCCAAAATATTCATTTGAATCTCGAATCCAAATTCATATCCTTGAATCTTCAAAAGTACAATTTTAGTTTGTCAAAAAATTGAAAAGTATATTTAAAAAAAAAAGCAAACAAATTGATAATAACATCGCCATCTACTCTCAACTCAAAGTTTACATGAATTAAACTTGAGTGAAATAATTATTGAATAAGAATTTATAAAAGTGTAATATTGAGTAAGAAAATGATTTTTAAAAATACTAGTAAAACTTTATTTTTAAAGGTGAGACTAGCACTTGTATTAGTAATAAAATAAATAAACTGTCTTCCAATTGACCAGCACTAGTTTATATTTAGAATAAGGTATTCACTGATGGCCTATGGAGTGTGCGATATATGCAGTCGCACAGGTTGACGAGACGAGATGGGTGCCAAACTTGTATAAAGTTTATTTTCACTCGCTAAGAAATTAATTTTATTATAAACACAGGCTTTAAGACTGTATAACCTGAAGTATGATTACCTCACTCTGCATAATTGAGCAACAAGGAGATCATTAGTACAAGAACTGTGGAAGCCTAGATTGATACCTTATTGCCTGTCATTAATTTGATTGATAGGAAAAAGCTTTAGAAACTAAGCTCCAGAATGTTGGCCTCACATACCTGGACAATCGTCAATTAATCAACAAATACCAACGATCTTACCACCCTCTACTGATCTCATAACAAAGTTATCCTAGTTGATTGTCTCAATGCTAACTCTTGTTTGCTGAGAACTGACCACATACGCACATGTCTAGGAAAGATGTACTTTATTTTAATTGTAGCACTTAAGTTTTCAAAGTACTTATAAATATAAGTATCATTTTTACCTAAACGAATGTTAGGGATATTATATGAATAAACAACTTGGTTTTCATTAAGTTCACTCATAAATAATTATTTATTTTAATTTTTAAGTTTATATTAGGCGACAAAGCAAAAAAGAAAATTACAACATAGAATTAAGGAATAGTTGTGAATATCATATTTATAAAGTACTTAATATGAAGACATCAATAATGCTGGAATATTAATTTACAATACATTCAACATACTAGATTATAAAGGGCCTAATTTACAGAAACAAAACTTTTTTCTAAAATAAAAAAAAATATTATTAAAGAATAAAACTGAGGTAATAATACTACTACACAAACAAATAACATGGTAGTCATTAAAAATGTGTTTTAATATACACTTTAATGTTTGTATCAAATTTAATTAATTATTAAAGAAAAATAAAACACAGAAATGAGCTGTTAAAAAAAAAGGTCAGAGAGAAAAGGATTCTATTATTATAAGTGAAATTTATTCCCTGCATAGTGTGGATATCTCCAAACATATTGAAAAATTGATTAGATGAATAATCATAGAAATTCTAATTTTTTTAAAAGCATTTAATTAATTTTCTGTTCAAATCTACTTTCGATTTCACGTATGGTAGAATTACTCAGTAACTGGTTTTTCACAATGTGCTCTTATCAAAGAATACTTGGATCAAAACATCGTTTTCATTTTATTTCCATCAATATCTTAAACAATGTTTTCTTAACAGAACCTAATTCATACAACTTTTTAAAATTCTATTGTGTTCTATATTCGACTTCAGCATCTGAATAGTTTAAGGTGTTATATCCAGATAGATTGCACTTTATTTACAATACGAACAGGGTTTTGAATCTAGTTCTTGTGTACCAAGGGTTGCTTTTCCTTAAAAAAATAAATTTACTCACACCTTATTTTCAAATTAGGCTTCACTTGTTCTAAATTCAATTTTACTCAACCCGAACTCACATTTGTAAAGAGTAAAACGCTAATAAGATTTGGTGGGAAAATAAAGACAATGGTATTTTCCAGGGTGTTCTACGACGGACTGGAATTTTAGGAACACTATATTTTATCATCCATTGTTCCAGCCTTAAGGTCAGTACTATATCCTATATTTTAATACAATACTACTACCTAGTGGTCGTATGGTGCCAACAATATTTCTGATGAGTGATTGAAGGTCATATTAAAGTTGTATGTAGAAAGGGTGGTTTTTATTAATTTGTTTCCCCCACCATTCTACACATTGTGATTAAATTTCCTTAGATTAAAAACTCCTCGTTCTTCTTCCTTTAATAAAATAAGTTTATAATACAAACACCTATCAGGAAAAGTAGCTTTCACATTTGGATCATTCTTAAAAATTTGTATTCTATTATTGAGTGGGAAATTTCATAATTATTAAGTTAATTTTTTACTTCTTCATGAAATTGGCAACATACGCCTTGTTAACTTTGTTGAGAATAAATTTTTGAAGGTATACTTCTTTAGGCGCGTTATGAAAAAATGATGAGTGAAATTTTAAGACAAGCGTGTATCACTGTAACACAAAAGTAACAGGTTGAAGCTAAACCGCTCATTAAGTCTCGAAAAAAAAAAGCTACCAACAAAATATAAATAGAACCTCTGTTAGTCGCGCATGTTGGTACGCTCGTCGCGTATGATCACTGTTTTCATATATATAATATTTATCCACATGTTTCTAGTTTCTACATTCACATGTGTTTTAGTTTCATACAAGTGCGAATTATATATGTGCTTAAATTATGTCGCACATGTTGGTACGCTCATTTAATGATGTCAAAGAAGTATAACTTCTCACGCGCGTACATAAGTACACACACAAAATTTTTTGTATTGTATTTCCTTCCTCCAGTTCAAAAATATAACCTTAATTCATTGGCAAATATAGTATTATTTTCAATTTTACAAATACTTCCCACTATAAATGCAATACAATGTTTTTCTTGCTGAGGACTCTTTATACAACTTTCAGTTTTACATTTCCTTCCCTCTTCATTTGCTTTACAATAATTTGCTACCTAAACATTTTTAATACAATTTTCGGTTTTTTGACTTACTTTCAAACTGCATGTCGAAATAACTTTCCTCAGTTTACAGCAAGTTTAATAGAATTTTCATTAATACAGTTTTTACGTTCAAAACAATTACCTCCATTTACAAGTAGATTAATAAAAATATTGGATTTATATATACTACCCCCACCTAGTACAATACAATATTCTTCTACTTGAGCACTCTTAGTACAATTTCAATTTTCAGTTTTACATTTACTTCCTCCACCATGTGCTTTGCAATGTCCTCCTACACTAGCATTCTTAGTACAATTTTCTGTTTTACATTTCCTTCTTCCTCCATGTACCATACAATTTCCTCCTACCTGAGCACTTTTAGTACAATTTTCAGTTTTACATTTACTTCCTCCCCCATGTCCAATACAATGACCTCCTGCTTTAGCACTCTTAGTACAATTTTCAGTTTTACATTTCCATCTACCTCCATGCGCTTTACAATGTCCTGCTACATTAGCATTTTTAGTACAATTAACAGTTTTACATTTCCTTCCTCCTCCATGTACTGTACAGTATCCTCCTACCAGAGCGCTCTTAGTACATTTTGCAGTATTACATTGCCTTCCTCCTCCGTGTGCTATACAATGTCCTCCTACCTTAGCAAGCTTAATACAATATACAGTATTACAATACTTTCCTCCTCCATGTACCCTACAGTATCCTCCTACCAGAGCACTCTTAGTACAATTTTCAGATTTACATTTCCTATTTCCACCATGTGCTACACAATGTCCTCCTACCTGAGCATTATTGGTACAATTTTCAGTTTTACATTTACTTCTTCCTCCATGTGCAATACAATGTCCTCCTACCACAGCGCGCCTAGTACAATTTTCAGTTTTACATTTGCTAATTCCACCATGTGCTCTACAATGTCCTCGTACCTGAGCATTCTTAGTACAGTTTTCAGTTTTACATTTACTTCCTCCACCATGCGCTCTGCAATGTCCTCCTACCTGTGCATTCTTAGTACAATTTTCTGTTTTACATTTGCTTTTTCCTCCATTTACAATACAATATCCTCTTACTTGAGACGTCTTAGTACAATCTTCAGTTTTACATTTTCTTCCCCCTCCAAGTCCAAAACAGTTACCTCCTTTCAATGCGTATTTACTACAAATTTTAGTTTTACATTTTTCCCCCTCCACATTTGCAAAATAAATTCCTGTTTTTAGAGCATAGTTACAACAATTTTTACTTTTAGATATCCTTCCTTCTCCTAGTGCAATATAATTATACTCCTTTCTTAGTATACTTGTCCAATTTACATTTGGTGTCAGGTGCTTCAGTTGATACACAGAATCCTCCAAGTTTAGGATTATTACTTGATATATTGATTTCTACATTATCGTTAACTTTCTTCCTTGTTAAGATATTATCTGAGAAAGCTTTTATTTTATATACGTTATCACTAAACGCACCTTGATGTTCCTTAACATATTTTGTTTGTTCAGAATTTAAAAAAGACGTTCTATATTCTGTTGTATTAGTTTTGTGGAATTTAGAACTTAATCTTTTTAATGAAAGGTTCCTGCACACTGACTTCTTGTGTAGAGCATTAAAAGATAAATCTTGATTCTCATTAATACATTCAATATTCGAATTAAAATCACAGCTTGTTTGTGCAATTATGTTTGACTGTAATATTTCAGTAGACAAAGTTAATTGATCTTGTTCCAGTTTAATCTGCAAAGACAATTGGAGCAAATAATAATGATATGATTCAAATATTATTTTTTTAATATAAAATTAAAATATAAAACCACTTATTAATATACACAAGGGCTATACGCTTAAGTACTAATTATGCTAATGGGCTAGGAATTGGGAATGTTGAATTTAGAAGAAGTGAACACTTATTTGTGTCGAGAAAGAATGCAAAACATTTAGGAGAAACCGCCCCCAGTTCACCCGACACAAAATTATAACCTCAATTTCCTGGTCCTCGTAATTTTATCTGAATATAAAACTAGCCCGTTAACTAAATAAGCACACGAGGTAGGTACTTAAATATTTTATACTAGTTGACAGATAAGACATGGCCACAACCTAGAACTGTTTGACCTTTGGTCAATGGGCCAGCAAATGTCAAAACGGCTAATTAATTATGGTCATTAATTACAATTAGTGTGTGTGTATTTTTATCTGGTAATTACAAGTACAATGACAATTTTACTAACTTAAAAATGATATATCATTTACTGATGAAATGGTTTTCTTAAAATAGAAATATTGAATAGGGATTTTTATATAAACTATGATTAAACTATAAACTATAAATAATTTAATAAAACAGAACAAAAAGATGAATAGGTGTAATACCAGAAGTAATTATACTACTAAGTTATGTGTTTTAACTTATAAAAAAAATTCGGAGTAGACTAGACTATTGATGAGGGGGAGATCGAGGTTCAAATCTTGGTCAAGTGTACTCAAGGTGATTTTCAAAAATTGTTCTCCACGCCAATGCAGGTACTCTTCCTTTAAATATAGCCTTCCTAATCCTAAAGCCATTAGCGTAATTAGTACATAAGTGTAAAACCTGAACGAATAATAAGATGGAGTACTAGAAAAAAAGTTAAAATTATAGCTGAATACCTCAGATTTGTCCACCAGAGTGAAGTGGTCTATTTTGGAGTCCATAATTCCTAAAGAGGAATCATATAACATAATTTCATCAACATAATTTGAGGTGTCGGACTCATCCTATAGATACAGCGCAAATAAACATTTCTCATTAAAAACAAACAAAATGTGCTGTATATATATATATATATATATATATATATATTATGAAAAGTGATTTTNAAAATGTGCTGTATATATATATATATATATATATATATATATTATGAAAAGTGATTTTTCAGTAGGAAGTAAATATTACATTCAATGTGTATTTGTATATACTACAAGTTACTGAAAAGTAAACCTATTATACAGGGTTAAGTAAAGTAGCTTGGTATTTGGGCCTCCTAAATAATTAGAACCAACTCTATTGAGGAAAACATTTCATTATAATCATAACTATAATAAAACGTTATACGTGCAATAAAGAAAGAAGACAAAGTTTTGCAAGGTTATAAGCGTATGAAATGTTACCACACTACCTATTATGATCCAAGGTATTGTATAGGTGGACGTGATCATGTTGAGTGTACACCCAAAGCACAAGATTTTACTTCCCTTAGGTTTTTACCTCTGAGAATATTACAAAGACTTTGCAGTGAAAATCCAGAAAACAATTCAACTCGAGATAAGTATTAAACCGTGAATAGATATATCTGAAAGTTTAGTTACTACAAGGGTACGTCTGTACCATAAGAAACGGGAAGATATAGAGAATTTTCGGTGTCTGAAAAGGTGGAGTGGGTGTGGGTGTAAACAGGAGAAATGGAGAAATTCATAAAAAAAAAAAAAATTAAAATACTTGTATATTTTTGAGTTTGGGAAAATGCAAGATTAAAAAGTATAGCTTTGCAGATGATAAAACTATTTAGAAATGTATGTTTAAATAAAAATTGAAACAAGAAAATTTGTATTCTAAAAAGCTGTCAATGTAGTCTAGAAGAAAATAATAGAGTGGCTGTCTATAAGCGGCAATGGAAGAGGGGAAGTCTTATCATAAGATAAACAAGAGACCCCAAATGGCCAATTACTCATTTTATTTTCCTTCTCATTTTTAATTTTCTCATTTCATTCAATGCAAAAAATATTTCGAAGAAAATACATTTAGTTATAAAACTTACATGGCAAAGAAATATTGTAGTAACTTTAGTAGATGGATAAAATGTTACGTCAAACATAATTTATAAAAAGAAATAATATGTACTTACGAAATGTATATCTTTTTTGCTGGTTTACTTGTGGC